>JARWCS010370601.1:0-10276 GCA_034783895.1 Geukensia demissa | reverse complement strand
CGCATCAGGTTGCCCGTAACTGGCTTAAGTCGATCCGGATAAAGTTAATCCGGATTAAGTTAAGCCTATTGTGAACAGGCCCTTTGATGAGCCTACGATGGTCATAGTTACAACGTTTATATATTAATTCACAATGATAGTGAACATAATCAAAAGCAATTAATCTTTTATCAAAGGCATTGGCATATACATGAATAAAATAATGAAAATAGTAAATATTCCTATTAAACATTATGAAACGAATTATAAAGATACAAGTAAAACTCAAGCTGTTTCCAGATAAAAACGCAAAATTAAAGAATTTCATAAAACGCATGTGTTTGCTCCTGCAGATAAAACGGACAATAATATTGTAGTTGTCTGTCAAAAGTATATATAGATCCTCCGCTATGAAAATCTTAGTTCCAACACTTTCCAAGCTGCTTCGTAAAACTCTGTCGGTTCTCCTACGTTTGGGGTGTTAACAATTCACTAGATTTTTTAGACAAACTAAAGTCAGTCCAAGTTCTCTTTTCTACAATAGACAGTTTATGATTTTTCTACCTTTTCTACTTAATACCACTTACCACATAAACTTATGAAGGAAAAGTTTTCATATCTAATCAGTTGATCATTCAAAAAGTCAGGTTGTTCTTACATATGCTACATGGATAATTACTTTTATAGCATCAATCTTATAATAAATATACTTGACATTATTTGACATGATTTATAGTGGTCGAATTTCTTTATGAGAATATTTATGTACGAGTTGGCAACACGGTCTATCGACAGATAGTTGGCATTCAATAGGCACAAACTGCGCTCCTCTTATTTCAGATTTATTTCTATATTGTAATGACTAACAGTCAAATTAAAAAAGACCCTTCAAAATCGGATTTAGTCGACAAGTTTAATAATACTTTTTAATATTTGGATGATGTTTTAGCTTTAAATAATCCAGAGTTTCGAAAATTTGCGAAAAAAAATTATCATAAAAAACTCAATAAATCTAATAAAAATGATGTTCGTACTTCCTTTTTTAGATTGAACACTGTGTACTAAAATTTATAATAATTTTTATTTTCCTATAGTTAATTAAAATCCGTTTCTTGATGAGGACGTGCCTTTGACTCCTTTGTATGGGATTAACATTTCACAACTTGATCGGTTTGATCGTGTTTAAACAAAAAAATTATTATTTTAATTATCGCAACCTCCATCTTATTGGTAAACTTCTGCAGCAGAGATACAGACGTCACAAGCTTCTCGGGACTTTTACAAAATTTTACAAAGAATTATTTTTAAAAACTAAGGCTACAAATGTAGAATTTTGATACGACAAGGGCTATCGCATCCTACATTCTATGGAAACATTGCATATAAATCATAAATTGAAAAGTGATCCTTTGAATCTCAATGTTCCGTTAATAAACTTATCTACAAATGGGTACAAGTTTGATGTTGTAGTCAAGACATAAAAACGTGTTTTTGTTGGTACAGATATAAATAAACTTATCGCTTCCTTACACAGATTATTTTTAATTTAGCATGGCATCTATCTGGTCTTTCTTCATGTTTATTGACAACACAGTACATGTATTAAATCGTCGGACAAACTGTGTTAAATATCTCGTGTTAAGAGGATTGATGTTAGGAATCTCACCCTGAACTTGCTTTCTTTAACTGCAAGCATTCATTCAAGAGATATCATCATTTACATGTTTGGTATATCTATTGCAATTCAGGTGCTCTCTATTCGGATTGGGAGACTTATCTGTTTGATTTTTATAGTTTGCCGGTACTTCTTTTGTTTTCTTTGGGGAGGGTTGTGTACACACTAAGCTAGTTTAACCCCACAAAATGTCTTATGTGCCTGTCCCAAGTCAGTAATTGTGGAAATAGGTTTGTCTTTGTGTTTAATGTTTTGTTACATGTACATTTTTGATAATATTCAGACAAGAGCAGTATTATTTTATGCATACACGATTTATTATTTGGCAAGATTTAGAGGTTTTTTCAGGGAGTGGTATTAAGCTCTTGTTGAATGCCTTGTGGAGACCTTTAGAATTCATGTATACGGAAAATCGTAACTTATAAATAATTTCGACAAATTTTGATGAAGCCAAAAATTGTCACGAAACTTCTGACGAAAAAATAACGAATACTGTGAAGGCAAAAATGTGCATATAATACGTCGTATTGAGTGGTTATGCTTATATATGTTCTAATAGGGCTCCAGAATGCACTGATTTGATTCATTATTCGAAATTTTTTCAGGAGGGGTGTGCCCACGGATCCACTGTGGAGGTACAACTTTGTTGCATATAACCTGTTAAAGCAGTGCTTTTATTTTCTCTTACTACTCCTCTGTATCTAATCGAACACAAACCATGGAGATATTTTCGCACGTATGTCGTGTAAACCCGAATGTTTGACTCGGCTGTATCGAAACTACAGCATTTCAACTGATGTTTGGGTTCGTCATAAAACTGAAAGGCGTTTTATTCTAATGTAAACAGTCAAACAATTTTACTATGATAACCTTCTTTTTGTGAAAAATATTTAACCAATATTTCAAACATTTATAGCAATATCCCTTTTAGACAAGGTGGTAAAGTGTGAACGTTTAACATTGTTTCTTTTTAAAGATATTAATAGATTTGTAAAAAAAATAACGTGAAATGTCAGTTGACGAGCCATCCACGCAAAATACTGACTGTTAATAGAGTCCGTTGACGAGATATGTCTAATAATAGGACATTGTTTTATGTGTTAATATAAAATCCCCCTTATCAAAAAGGCTTGAACATATAACTTAATCAAATGTTTTTATTTCATTCGCCAATAGAATAATGCGATAATATTTGATATTATAAACCATTCTAACGATAAATAAATCTCAAGGGGAAATTAGAAACGTTTGACTTTTTGATGATGTCGGTGTTGCTCCACTAATTTACCTTCTTCTTAATATCAGATTAAATGTTAACTGTTGGACTGCTACCAGTAGTAAATTTAAACATAATCAGGGTTATAAAATTATCATAAACAAGGCCTATTATTATGTATTAATATAAAATAGCAGGTGTGGTATTGAAATGCATTAAAACATATCTAAAGGTTTTCATATTTTACTGTGAAAATTTTCTTTTGTTCTATAAATGTGTGAAATAAATTATAAACATGCAATGTAAATGGTCATGTTTTTTTCAATTTCACAAAACCATAGTTACCAAAAAAAATCCTATATTATTTCTACATGCATATAAATCAAATCTGCACAGTTGCATAACCTGTATTTATGTAGGGTTTGCTGATGATCGATTCTTAGACAGACTGGCAGTTAAAAAAATCTTTCAACAGATTTTAAATAAAATTGCACGAGCCAAAACCCTCAAATTACTCGAAATCTAACATCCTTAGGATACATCATGTTGCCTCTAGTAGAAATGTGGATTACATGTTTTGTATTAAACGAACAAGTTAAAGTAAATTTCTGCACTGTGATAAAAAAATTACAAAAAGAACAATGCTCCGGAAGCCTTAATGAATTTAACAAAGGGTTTAACATTCAACGCATTTAACCAATAAAAGACACGAATAGCGAGATTGCTAGATATGTAAAAGCAATGTATAAGTATGTACATTATTTGTACGCTTTTGAGGTCTTTAATAATGTACAACTGTTACAAGCGTGAGTTCGTAATCAAGATGTACTTAGGACCCTTGGATTTATACATTTTTATTTGATTATTTTGTCTTTTTCTTCGTTTGCTTTTCAGATATTTGTGCAGCTTATATAACTTGCACATTGCTCGACAGGTAAATTGAATAACTATATGTCGAATCAAATCTGAAGCATACAAATACTTATTTCAAAAGACTCGTACTCACTCATGTAACTAATTAACAATCTCAAACATACGTGTTCAACTCGTCAACATTCATTCAATGGACTTGAGTCTCGCGTAGCGTGTTAAACCCCTTGAATTTAAAGGAATACAAATAATACTTATCAGTACAAAGAAAGTTACGTCTAAGACAGATCGAATAAAAAGTCAAAATTCTGAATAAATAGATGAAGTTTGTGTTTAAGTTTAAATACATGTATTTATACCTTTTATGAAATTTCCAAATTTCCTGATAACAGTTAATATATTTTACCCTTTTAGTGTTTTGGTTTTAGACTTATGGCTCTTAATCATAATTTGATAATGTAAAATTTGTGAAATTGGCCCAAGACAGCTTCAAAGTGTCAACTATACATGTGGTGATCTAACGCTTACAGGTAGTTTTGTAATTGAATATTAATCTCCACTACAGATTTTGGGTTTTGGGGTGTGTGCATTGAATTGAACTAGAAGTTGAACATTGGGTTTAGGGTTCTAAAACGTTAATAAAGTAGTAAATACATTTGAATATGTTTCCAATCTATTAGTGTTAAAATGTACGTCTTTTTTAATACATCTTAAAAATGAAAATGTAGAAAATGCTAACCAGGAATTCGAGCGCAACAACTCTGACAGAAATCGATTGACAACCTTTGCAAGGTAAACTGCTTAGGTCTTTCTACTGTTTACAGTTTATCTGCATTTATTATATAGTAATCAAAATAATAAGCATACTAGCAAAACAGTGCATGAAAATAAAGGGCAATACCCTCAAAAGAATAGACTGACAATTTCGAACATAATTACTGATTCTTTCGTTTTTAAATTCTTTCTTTCTGACTCAATCGTTTGCGACAAAAACTCATCAAAGTTTCAGCCAATCAGAACTCACTATTGACTATTGTGGTCGTGTTTAAATTTGGGTCGGGAAACATTGCTTAAGGACAGTTTGGTTTTAATCGTCTAATGGTTTCGGAGAATAATTTAACTGAGGACGCGGACGATGGACACAGCCAATCATATGCCCAGATGTCTTGAAATGGTATAACAGAATACCCTAGTGTGCATGTTACTAAATTGTGAGCACACAAGTAATTCCAAGTGCACAAATTTCGAGGACATAATGCGTACAAAAATTTGACCAAAATGTTATCAGTGTGACTCCAATCGGTTGCACCACTGAAAAGTAAAACTTTACACTGACAAGAGAGATTGGTAATAATTTCATAACAGCTTTCCTATCAATTTTTCCTAATTTATCGCAATGCCCCGTACATTCTTACCAGCATATCACCTTAAATGTCAAGCTTGATCCATGCAAAAAGAATGTACTTCAAACATTTCTATATCAATTGATAACCATTTTGAGTTGAGGCTCAGTTTATGTTCAAAGCGTTTTTTTAGTATATGAGATAATAAACGGAATAACAGGTTGAATGCATATACTCCTTTGTGTTTTATTGGTCTTAGGCACTTCCTTTTGAGACCAGCTTAAGCTCATCCGAAGATACTTCAAAAAGATCGAAGAAAATTAAATTTTGACATTCTATTACACGTATTTAGTCGGAAATAATAAATTCAATATCGATTATGTTTCCATATTATAAAGATCAATGGAAAACCCAAATGAAACAATAAGTTCATGGAAAGCTTTGTAGCAATTGTTTTATAAATTCGAAAATTACTAATGACTGTTTCGACATGAGTATGGAATGAAATTTTCTTTATTGCTATTATTATTGCATAGACTATAGAATAGAACAGGGTCGTTGTCAAGAAACTAAATGTACACCTCAAATGAAGTTGACGGCGAATAGCATTTTATATTTGTATGAAAAATTGACGTCTTCTAAAAACTGAATTCCAGTGAAAAACTAATTTGGATACTAACTCTGAGAATGTTGATATTTGAAAAAGTGTTTATAAAATCCTTGAAATAAGTGGAATATAGTTCACTTTTCTGCAACCGATGATGCGCGACTTGTCATAAAACACTGTTACTTGGTGCCTTTGGCAGTTCAGCCACTTTTCGATAATTTTAATATATTTATTGCATAATCAAATTTTGATATATTCAATTCTTTTTAATATTGCTTCATAATCACTTTAACTGCAACTCATCGGCACGAGAATGGTCTGCGATGTAACGATTTAATTCATTAAGCACTTTTGCAGTTGAGTTACCTAAAAGGGACAATATCATAAGCAGATATCCCGCTTTCTTTTGGTGGCTGGATGCTGTTTTCGTTTGGGGTGCGCCTGTAGAGAAATATCGAAGCTACAAACACATTCAATTGTATTGTTGAAAATCACGAAGTGTCATTGTGAATTAATATATTGTAACCATGCTACCCGTGGGCCCATCTTTATGAATTAAACTATCTTTTTTGTATCATAACAGTTATGTTAATGTTTCTATTTTTTTTCAGTATAACAGAATGGGTATCAAAGATTCAGACCAACCTAAACGCAGCAGGACCAAATATACAACAGAGCAGGTAATAAATTTCTTAATCATGCGACACATGCAAGAAATTAATTTTGTATCATTTTGGTTATTTGGATTTCTTTTGAACATTTATAATCAAAACTAAAATTTTTGTGATTTTTTTTCTTGTGGAAATATTTTTATTACTTTGAACGCACAATGAACATAATATATATATTTTAAATTTCATTGAATACCCTTACTATTTAATTGTTGATTTTCACATAGACAGATATATCATTGTTACCAAAATTCATTCATTTTTTTGTTTTTGTTTTAGAATGATTGAATATAACACGTAAATGCACAAAAACGTTTTAGAAGTTTTATTATTGGTCTACTGGTCCAAACGAGGAGTGCAAAAATGGGCTCATTTCTAATTTTAGGCATGAAACTGGCATGAACTCTTCCTACATTTTGAAATTAATAGATTCAGTTTTGTTTAGGATGGTTGTTTAAACCGCAACCCTGTAGATGCACAAAAAGTCATCTGAAAACTTTCGATTTTGGTCCATGGGACCAAACAAGGGACCCTTATGAGTTGATTTCAAGAATAAGACCTAACGGATTTAATTGTTGGTTTGGGGGTTTTATTTTGTTTTGAACGGTTTTCAGTATAGTGTCTACATGAAAAATAGTATCGGTACACTTTACTCTTGAGAATCATGTTTATGTTCATAGAATTCTCGCAAATACTTATTGGAAAAATACCTATACGTTGTATGTTCTACAGTTGGAACAGCAATGGCAATTACATGATATTGTTTGAATTGTAATGAAATGTAAGAAAACTTTGCCGTTGAATAATACGAATGTACTTTGAAAAGGTGCGGGGATAGCATTGACAATATGACCTGTTAAGATCGAAAAATAATCTAACATAGAAAATTTCGTCACAATATTGCGCACAAAATATCAAATTTTCAGGCTCATAGAAACGTTTTTGTAAATTTGCAACATATGCTATTTATTTTACAGTTAGCTGCTCTTGAGAGGGCATTCTGTATATCTCAGTACCCAGACACAGCCACCATGGAAGATCTTGCCGACATGTGTAACGTTTCTACAGAGAAAATCTCGGTAGGTGTTAGGCAAAACAAAATAAGCAAAACAAACTTAGGGTTTTTTCAAATAGTGACAATTATTTCAAGTTGCTAAGTTTTTATACGATTAACACAAAGGCTGTAAAGGTGGCCTACTAAATATCTAAATATAATCATTGGCACTGGGGCCAGGAAAAGACAAACACACACACTGTTAATATGATAACGGCTCAAATTCGTTCAATTGGCATATAACCTTAATTTTTTGCATTGTTTGGAAATTTGAGACCTAAATGATTTTTTACAAATGCAATTTAATTTTTAAGTTCCAATGTTTGGACACTAGCGTACCTAACAAAGGTTAAAAGCGCTTTGTACATGTCCTTAGATTAATTTTGATAAAAACTTGTATAATCTAACTGGCGAATTTTTCTGCCTTGGTTTCCAATAATTTTACAATTTACTATGCACAAAAAGAGATCGGCGAATTCAAATTTATACTTTTTATTGCAAGGTTCACAGAAATGACAAAAGCTGATCACAATTAAAACATGAAAAGGTTGGGAGTTCCTTGAAGGAGACATTTTCGTAAACTTCAAAACATTAACAGACATGAATATATAAGATCACATTTGTATTTGTTTTTAGTTGTATAAATTGTTTTAGAGTATCATTAAATGATAAAGTAATCCATTAATTTATGACTTTTTTCAGTAAAAAAAATAAAGAGCGTACAAAATATATTCGTCCGATCCAAAACACGTATAGATTCACACCAGCAGAGGAGATTTAAAATGCTTGCATAAAATAATGGTAAAAATATGTAATGTTTGAAACAACTTTTATATGTTATAATAAAAATTCGTCATTTTGCAGACTTGGTTCCAGAACCGTAGGTCAAAGTTCAAGCGGCAGTCCAAGGATACCAACATCATGTGGATGAGAAAGCATATCTTCAACAGAGACTCAGAAACAGCTACCAAGCAAGCTGCAGGACACGTCTTATCACCACCAACAGAAAACTCCAACAATGTACCTAGAAAAAAGTAAGTTTACGTCTATAAAAAATTACAAAAGTAAAAGACATTCAATTTTACGTTTTCGACTAAGAGAACAATTTTTTATATCTAGACGTCTAAGTAAGGCAAGTTTATTTAAGTGTATTAACAATGATCAATTTGACCATTGAAATTTTGTGATATGTGACCGAAAAATACAAGTATCATTATGAAATGAAATATCAATGATTTTTTTTTTCATTTTAATGTACGTTCACAGGGCCTTTACAACCGTTATTAAAACCAAAATAAAAATACTATCCGTGTATGAGGACTTTTGTAGACTATATCTCAACCGAAGATGACACTTCTGTTATCTACACATGGTTTACACATCCGCCAAGTCTTTCATGAAAAGCGTGTCTGGTTTTCATAACTCTTCAGGAAGTCTTTTGTAGCATTTATTTTCTTTGATACTTTACAAAATGCTGGACCAGATTATGCTGAATAATCTCATGACATGACGTGATGAAATACATCGAGAAATTATGCAGTGCGCTACCCAGAAAATATGTGGAATTTGTCTTTCTGGCATATATTTCATATTCTCTCCTTTCAGTATGAAATAATAACCAAGTAAGGCAGTGCTTATGGCTTTATTTATATAAATTACACTGATTACACAGTAAAACAACTTTATTTCCATTTCAGTTTGCAGTACATGCCAGTAGTATCAACAGGTTATCTTCCACCACCGACTCCGTTTTACCCACCACCACTGCCTTACGACATGTTCAGCGACATCTTACGTGACATCAAAGGTGACCAAGATTCTCCATCGTCATCTGAGCATTCTACCCCAGAACAGTCATCTAGAAAGCAAACTTCAGAACCACAGTCACTTCTGGTATCTCCTCCACAAACATCTCCAGCTAATTTACAAGAATGTCCGCCATTAGTTTCAGAACAGTCTTCGGTTCCTCAAAACTCGCCACTTCACCACAGTTCATCACCGAATGGTTCACCATTTCAATCACCAGTACTTGACATATCCTCAGACAGTTCATTGTCACCCACGCAACAGACGACACCTCCACATCCATACTACCATGTGCAACCTCAAGGTCATGTTAACCTTCACAACTACTATCTGAACCAAACTTATCAGTGGCATTACTTCCAGACAGCACAGTGTATGTATCGGCGTTGATTGTGTTTCAAAAGACTGTATACAAGAAAGTGAAATTTACTAAGTGAACAATGTACATAAAATATTATTAACTATTTTAATGCATAATAGAGTGTTGAAAATTGTATAAAATTTGTTAATGGTTGTGCTTCTCAGATTAGTGCTAAAAATAAAAATATGATAAACCATATACATCTTATTGATTTTTTAACTGTCACAGCCCTCCCCTTTCTCCTTCACCGAAAACAAATCACAGCAACTTTACAAGAGCTTTAAAAGAAGCAAGCATAAATCAAACATTCATTTAAAAAGAACTTTCTAATTTGAGCAAGCTGGAAGAATACATAAAGTTGAGGCTCTCGTGTGCCTCTAATTGCTCACCTGAGTATGTACAATGTGCACAACAGATGCATAGGGTCTTGTGTATAGTGAGTATACATTTATAATAATTGCAATGACATACACATAGAAGGGAAGACATTATGACAATAATTATTAAATTTTAAATGATATGCACTTATATAATAGGCATTTCAATTATTTGCTCAGTGTGGTTGACTTGATAACATGATAATAAAAATAGCAAAAATAATAAACATAATGTTGTGCAAACTTATCATTTTGTTTTCACTTATCTACCCTTTTTTATTAAGTTAGAATTGTGGATTTTGAAGATCCTCCCTGTG
>JARWCS010370590.1:0-10276 GCA_034783895.1 Geukensia demissa | reverse complement strand
TTTACATAGGTGTAAAATGAAAATTATTATTAGAAAAAATATAGGGTGGCGCTTAACTTTTGTCGGACTGTATATGTTAGAATGCATCAAATCAAGGTCCCTTTCCTCTTGCAGTAGCACCAAAACATTTGATTTTTCAACCCTTTATACCACTATTCCCCTTTCAATAGAAACATTAAAAGCTTTAGTTGATCTTTCCTTTGTTAAAAAGATGACAAATGCAGATATAAATATTTGGTTCTAGGAAAGGAAAAAAATTGTTTGTTATTAACCACTCTGATCCTATTAAAAAGTGCACTGAAGATGACATTTTCAGAATGCTAAATTTCTTGATTGACATCATTTGTGTAATGTTTGGCGGACGTGATTTTTAACAGACTGTTGGCATTCCAATGGATGATATTCCTTCACTGAATAATTCTAAATTAGGTGACAATATGTTGACCGCATATATCCAATTGAACTTGAAATCAAGGATACGACAGAAACAAAAATGTCTGCTTCATACCTTAACTTACACCTAGAAATTGACAGTAAGAGCGGTTATAACAAAATTTTACGACAAGCGAGATGACTTTGATATACCGGTTTTGGCAAAAACCGATTGCAAATTTATACCGGCTTTGTCTACTGAGTAACAGGACGGGTGCCACTAGTCGGAGCACATGAATTCAACTTGGTTTTTTGTAGGTTCTTGTTACTTAAGCTTTAGTTTTCAGTGTAATGTTGTGCGTACTATGTTTGTCTTTCGTTTTTTGTTGGCCATGGTCTTGTCTGTCTTCTCATTTAACGATTTCTGCCTGCCCCTTTGGTATCTTCGAATTTTTTGTATGTAGAACAAATGCTTGCAGATAAGGTCTACATCGATTCTTAAGGAATAAGTTTTCAAACAAATTTCCACAGCAGTTGATCGTGTTTCACGCTATAGTTTTTGCCCGACTGAATAAAGTTTTGATTTTAATCAAGTCTTTTGTGTGCGATAGTTTTTTAAGGGTAAAACATTGATATTACAAAATACAATTTTACCAATGTCGATTAGATATAATGGTGAATTTTGATATATCTACGTACATTTCAAGTTTTTAAATAAATAGACATAAACAGTTTCATATTCCTGTTAATAAATTACACTATATAGTAATAGCAATAATTTCTGCATTTTCAGTATATTCAACAAACGCTGGAATTTCACATGCAATATTACCACATTGCATTTGGTTTTCAAACTAATTGGGGCTTTTTTTGAAGCAATGTTTGAAACCGTAATGTAGTCCGAGACCTCATTCATGGTTTTATGTACTGTTCATTTGAAGCACATCTAGCTGTATTTGCTAGAGAATAGAAAGCCTCTCAAATTCCCCGTATTTCTGTATATCATTGTCATAACATAAAGGTTCCAAGTTAAGTAAGTTTTTTGTTGTATTTTTGATTAAATTCAATCGGTCATGCAACATCTTGCACTCCAAAGACATCAGGATTGTGAAATATATTGAGGCCAGTGTGTATACAATGAGTCCAAATGGTTAATTTCAATACTTTAACCCTTATGAAATACAGCAGTTTTTTTAAGAGAGCTATTAAATTGTCAAATCAAATTGAAAGAAAGTTTTTCGTTTTCGATAATGTGACGATTTTGCGTGCAATTAGAACACATAATGCATCTTCCTTGCCTATATCTTAGATTGATCATTTCAAGTGCCTGTTATGATTAACTTTTTTTATGTCATCGATTAAGAAGTTAACAATTTGATAAGACAGATAAAAGTCGTCGTTGTAAAAATAGATTAGCAATCTGGTGATACATGCAAAGGTCACGTTACAGACAAGATTATTGGAATTGAGTACAGATAAGAACTATCAAATAATTAAGCTATACTACTTATTTATTTGTTTTGCGGATAAAATAGGAGTGATGTGAAAGAGATGCAAGTTCATTTTTGCACTGTGAACGTCAAAAAAGTTGTGACAAGCAAAATTTGCCGTTAAATACTACCAACTGGAAGTTAAAAAATGTGAAAGGGAGTTGAAGAATGTGGAATTAGTTAGAACTAGGCTCCAATTCATCGTGTATTACAAAATATTTGAATTTTGTATTTGTTAACGTTGTACATTTGGGCCGATTCAAATTGTTTTATCTGACCCAATACAGTCAAATCTAATTTGATTTTAATGAAGACTGGTGCAATGTACTACCGTTATGAAAACCCTTGATGTCTTAGTTCTGATTATTTGTTTCTTCTGCCGTTTTAAAAATGCCCTGAACATATCAGTTTGCATCATACTATTTTGAAGTTCTATATCACTAATTGGTCACTTATTGACCTTAACAAATAACGGCCTAGAAAATATTAATTCCGTTTCCCTTTATCAAAAGCCTAGTTAGCATACAACCCGCTATAGATAGGTAATCAAATGTAAAGAGAAAAAATATTCAAAAATTCATAATACAACTTTGTAACTTTTGGGCCAAAAAGATTGGAAGACATTTTAATAGAATAATTTCCCCTTCAATTTCGAGTTCTGAAAACTGTTTTTGAAAGACGTAAGCATTTATGATCTGAAACATCACCGTTTATCATTGGACGATGTGTTATAAAAATGTGAAGGTCAAAGATCAAAGATCAGGGTTGTTTTGACCGAAAACACTCAAAACCGTGAGAGATGGTTAAAAATGTAACTGAGAAAATGTCTGTCTAGAGAGCTACGTTTGTTATATTGGCCCAAAAATATTGGACCAACCATTATGGATCTAAGCCCAAAACGTTTTTTTCCGTATTTATTTGGAAAAAATAAAAAACCCGTAGATAGCTTATGATATATAATGAAGAAAATTCGTGTCTTTTACATATCTAAAATGTACATCTGTTATTCTATGCCCCAAATTATTTTACCCATTGCTATGGACCTAGGGCCCTAAAATTCATTTCATCTGTTTTATGGTTTAAACTCGGAGGCAATGATGAATAGCTGACAACATCTAAAGGAGAAAACGTGAATCTGACAGAGTCCATTGTAGAATATCCATGTGAGAGATCAAAAGTGCAAAGTCCAAAGAGACAAGACAAATTAGAAACAAACTTAAAGATAAAATGAAAACAAAAAGAATAAAGGCATTTAAAACAGGGGTGTGATCAGGTGCTCCGGATCGGTAATCATCCACTGTTATTGCGCGCAACACCCGTAGTGGAATCCTTTTAACTCTTATCCGGGTTCACGTCAATCCGAGAAGAGGTCAACTTACTGTTAAATTACCGGAAACAGGTCCATAACTAGTTAAGATACATTGATACCATAGATCAACCAATTCATGATGGAGACTTAAGGATGGACGATTTCCATCTTTATTGGATGTTGTAGTAAATAATGCGACAACAGCAATGCTCTGGTCTGAAAATCCTGATACTTGAAACAGGCACGAGAGTATCGAATCAACTGCGCACATAATCCCCGTGGACAGGGGAAGCAGGAATATTACCAGAAAAAATAGGAAGTTTACAATAGGAAAGTTGACGTCAACATTTGGTACATTGGATCTTAAATTATTAGACAAAGCACTATGGACCTAGGGCTCAAAAATACTCTTTGTGTGTCTTATAAAGATTGTTAATTGTTATTGTTTAATTTTGCCCAAAATCATTGAACTAACAGTTATGGACCTAGAATATTTAATCTTTAACATCACGACAATTTTCATTCCATTCCTTAAAGGAATGCCCTGCATTTGTTCGCTGAACAAATGTGAAACTCACTATATTTTATTGTTGTTGGGTAACTAGTCGGATCCCGATATCTGTTTCCGCTAAATTGTCAAGCCGTATTCCATATAACAATCTTTTCTGGGTCCAGACAGGAGAAAGTTTATGGAATATTTTAAAAGTAATTTATAATCGTTTCAAATTTTTTAATTCATCTGTTAAGATAAAATGTTAAATTTTTATATCAGCGATTAGTGTAATTATTAGATTATATTAGTGTTGATAAGTCTGCTGTGGGATCAAAAATTGTTTAAACGAAAAGGGTCGTTATTGATGTTGTCTTTGCGTGAAAGCTATTTGTTAATATTCCATTTTTGTATATCAGTCATTTCTCTAGCAAATTGGGAAAAACTGTCACAAATCTAAAGTAATAATAACACAAATGTTGGTTTAACTATTTTGACTCGCCGAAAGCCTACAGATATATTTAGTTGATTTATGATTGGTGGGCGGTGGCGATAAATATTATCACGAATTTTTAATACCATTTTGTATTTCGTAAAACATTGTCCTAATAAAGGTTTCGAATTCTAGACCAATTAATCTTATACTCTACGTCAGAGTGTGTTGGAACGGGTAAAAACGTTATGAAAAAAACTGTCTGTCGTATTCTTATAAAATAGAGTTTATTTTGTAGATTATTTTATTTTTTTATTGACATGGGGTATTAAATACTTTTGTAAATGATCAATTTTCAACAAATTAATTTAATCGGTTTTGATGATCCTTGTAAAATTGAGGTTAATCCAAATTGAATGCAAGATTTCCATGTAACTTTTGCTTTTCAATCAGCAAAAAACATGCTAATCTATGTTAAAGCAAATTTTCATGTATAAATTGCTTATGGGATCATGTTCCTATCTGTTAAAAATATTACATATGATGAACATCCCAGCCGAATTAGGTCTCATTTTGCCAAACCGTTTTTAGATAAAAAGTAGATTGTAACCACGGACAAACCGACGGACGATGATAGAAACAAAGGGATGACCAAACTTCACCAGGTGACTTAAAAATCTTGTGGGTATGATGAAACGGCAGACTTGTCTTTGGACTGTCAAGCGTTTGTTATATTCTGATATATCTAATAAGTAAAACTAAATATGTAAATGTTTCTCCAAAATATACCATATCCATGAAAGCTGAAGGAATTCGAAGATACCAAAGGGGCAGACAGAAATCGTTAAGTCGGAAGACAGACAATACCATGGCCAACAAAATGAAACGAAAGACAAACATAGAACACACAACACTACACTGAAAACTAAAGCTGGAGTAACAAGAACCCTACAAAAACCAGGGTGAGTTCAGGTGCTCCGGAAGGGTAAGCAACTCCTGCTCCACTAGTGAACACAGGTGTCTGAGCAAAAATAATTTTAATAATTGTACAAAAACTTAAGCACCTGTTTCGCTAATCATGTTTGATTACTGAAAACTTTTGTGAAAAGAAATACTGTAAGCATGCATGCATTTTTCTGAATTTGCAGCAGACTACCAGACAGTTGTTTGGTATATCTTTTCTTATAACAACTGCTTGTGAACTGTTGGACCCCGAAGATATCACATGCTCAATAGACTGAACAATGGTGTACCGGGCATTAAAAGAACGGTGTGTATATTGCATGTTGTATTAGGTCAATGAAATAATATCTAACATGAAGACCTTTGATCGAAATTCCAATGTGGGCATATGTAAGAAAAAGTCTGTACGTCATGGGGAATATAATAAACGTTTGATCCACAATAATACAGTTTTGTACGAACATTTCTATGATTAACAAAGCAATTAATGACGAGAAGTACGCGGATGAAAAGTCTCAAACGGTTCCATGTAAAGCTTAATCCGTAAACGTTTTGTAGTTTGTAGCGGCATTAGCCTTCTCATTTTCGAAATCTTTAAAAGGCATATTTTACGCGCATGGAGCGTGGCATTCTCCACACACGTCATCCACTATGGTCCACGGTCAGGCTTACCGTATTATGTACTGGCAGATCCCAACAAGAGTCCCCCCTTATCCACCACCTCGCGATCGCACTGGATCAGCTTTGCTGATCGAGCCCTGGAGACCACTCCGGTGCCGAGCAATTATGATAGAATACTTACTATCAATGGACATTGCTACCAAGTAATACCTCAATTGGCTCAGTGATTTCAAAGGAAAATATTAAAAATATAAAAAAATATGTAAAATGGTAACGGATAATGGACGACGACAGACGACAAGTAATGACAATTACTTGAGTCCAGGTAAAAAACCGAATCTAATGATTAGAAGCGGCAGCTGGTCTAAAATAAATTATCCAAAATGCCTTCAGTTAATATGGCAAGAGTAAATATGACGTCAGCGAACTTGACGAGTTGTAGGTGGTAGACAAGAAGACAAGAAAATGTATGTAGTGGAGATATTGTTTTGACAATTAATGTTGCCATAAACATGAATCACATACATCATTTGAAAATGAATAAAAATATATTAATAGTTTATGTGCACTCTGTTTTACATTATTTAAAAACACAATGTACGTTGTTACTAATGCTCATTTTATATATATATATATATATATATAATCGCATAATATGAATTCACGTTGTTATACTAACAAAAGTCGCCTTGTGTGCGCAATTGATTCTGTAAGAGACTAAAAGACGACAGCTTACTCTTCCAAAACAGCCGGTTCTACTTCAGTATTGTACAGGATTTCTTGCCGTCCAAGCTTTCTTCATATGTTTCCATTTTGCCCGTTTGTGTTTTTCGAGTTTGTTCTGTCTTTAATACTCCTTACTGCATACAGCCTGATTAATTTAGATTTTTGACTTCCTGTGTTTTGGTTCTAATGCTATTTATGTGAAATTAATCCTTGAACTGTATATATAGCATATTTAAATTCTCCATATTTATTTAACATTCGTAATTTTGTATTTTGTAATGTCTCCGACGTCGTCATTAAACGTTTCCTTGAAAAAGAAAGCGTTCCGCTATGTAATGCCACAGAAGTATCAAATCTGGGTTACATCACAGAAGTATCAAGTCCGGACTACAAGATGAAGTTGAAGACCACATTTTTCTTATACTAGTATTCTCTCGACTTCATCATGAAATACCATGCGGTAACTCCATGCTTAATAGCTTGTTATAGTTATATAATTCTGATCTGTTTACCCTTACTGATGAAGTGCTGTAAGGCTGAAACCGATCAGTAGGTTAGATTATATTACAAAGGTTTTTGGCTTATCGGTGTTTATTACCTCATAAACTGTATATTTCATTTGGTCCATGAATGTAACAAAATATTAATAAAGTTTGACTGATCTTCCTATTTTTGGCCCCTGGCGAGTCGTTGTTTTTATGTTGAAGTGTTACTTGTTTTGTATTGTTTACTTATTTGACCGATAGCTGTTATATTTGAATATCATCATATTTTATTTTGGGGGTCTTTTTACAGTTTGCAGTAGAATGTAGACGTGTGTCCATTATTAAGAGGCCTTAGGGCTACCTGTAGAAGTTTGAAATGTATACGTTTTAGATAGCTGTCTAAAGGACAATCATACCGCATCGTCCTTTTCTAATTTGATGAAGGAAAATCCAGAAAAGCGCTTTACACATAGTTAAATTTTGCTTTTGAAAATATGTTATAAACGTATGTCAATTTTAGATTTTTTTCGCATACATTTCTATTCTTTGTTTTAATATTATTACGGAGTTTTTCTCTTGTGCTTTGTTGGGGTGGTAGAAAGCTTCCCCTTGATAGAGTTGTACGTTCTTATTTACTGTCGGGTACTGGAGTGTATATTTAAAGATACATGCAGTTTACCGCTTTCCAACATTGTGATTTGTAAAATTCCCTGTTGTTATTTTATATTTGGCTTTTCGGCGTTCATTACTTCATGAACTACATGTCTTCTATGACAAATGTTATCAATATTCAAATTTCTCGGTTTATTTTTTGCCTTTTCCATGTAATCTGAGGGTATATTTTAATACTAGTGTCATACCCACAAATTATTTATTTTTCTTCAATTTTGTAAACTCATTTGAAACTAAATGTGTATGAGAGTGAAGCAATTAAAGGTAAAAAATGTTTCATTATTACACTTTCACCAGTGCATAAATCGACATTTCTTGTTGTTAAACTGCAAACTTCATCATACAGAATATATGATATTTGTTCATTTGCAATTAAAAACAAGATATATAAAACCACTTTGAATCTATTACTTTATTTTTTTAATAATCTTGGTGACTCATAATTTAATATTCTGGTAACATTCGATGCAGTTCAAAATTTAACAAATGTTCTCTATGTTCCTATTAAGTATATAGACTCGTCAAATTATTTTGTTTGCATTGAATGATAATAAAATTGGGATTATCTTTTATTTTAAGCAAACAACATACGGCTATACGCATGTATATTTTGTTATATGTACATTTTTGATAATATGAGGCAGGAGCAGTACTATTTTACGTATACATGTTTTTTCGTTGGGGTGATTTAGAGCTTTTTACAAGGTTTTTAAGAGCTTGTAGAGACCTGTAGATTTGTAAATTCCGTTCGTTTTTCTTGAGGAAGGACGTGTTGTTTCTTTAGATATCAGTTATTGTGGATGCAGATAATCCACGAATTTAAGTATCCAACGAACGTTTAAGTCATGTTATTTTATTATTCTGATATAACAAGACCATGAATTTAAATTCCTTAAAAAGCGATTTTTATTAAATCTCGATATTTACAAATGTTTATATATAATCGTCTTTGTCACTCAAAGGCATGTAACTCAATAAAGAAAATGTAAGAATGTTCTGAATTACTTCCCATGTAAAATAACCTCTACAATTACAAAAAACTATACCTAACAGAAGCTACTAATTAAAATGAAAATAAAACAATTGAAATTATGAAATTACATGTATATTATTGTGTTATAATTCCAATTTTAATTTAGCATCAGGATATTTCTTGCAGACGGAAATAATTGTTATAGAAACAACGAGCTATATTAAATCCCTATCAGTAGCATATGAAACAAAACGTAGGGAGTCTAATTTCCAAACATAGCAAAGAAGCACTCAAATCCAAACGAACCGAAATGGGAATCCAAATCCAACGGCAGGGACAACTACAAGTGCAATACTTAAATCTTTGAAAATGAGGGATTTATGTATTTTATATGTTAAATGCTACATAGTTGACTACACTCAACCTAGAGTATTCTATTGCCTCGATTTAATACCGTTTTAAAGAATAGAATTGGAATAACATTTAGTTCTTATTGTGTTTTGTAAATCCAGTGTAGAATACCCATGCGAGAGATCAAAAGTGCATAGTCCAAAGAGACAAGTCTAATTAGAAATTGTAAGTTTTTAGTGATTATATGGATTACACCTGTTTGCATACCAAAAGTCTCCATATTAATTCAACATTGGTAATTTTGTATATTGAAGGGTGAACAATTGGTTCATGTTAAAGAAATGATCTTTCACTAATTTTCATTTTGTGCAAATTTGTTAATCTTTCTGCCACTTTGGTATCTTCGAATTTTTTCCCTGGCACCGTCATCTGCGTGAAGACGAATTTGAGTCCCCCTGAAGCAGATGGAATCCCATTTGAAAAAGAAAAATCTAAAGTCTAGGGGTTGTCTTTACATCCACAAAAACAGCTGAATTTATCCGTTTTTCTTTTTTACTAGTTTTTGCTGAAACAGTTATTTCTAAGCCTTTCAGATATTTTTATTTTTTATACCTTTAGCTAATGTTCAAGGTCAAATCTCGTACAACAGTTTAGAAAGAATTGCGTAAGTCGCCTCGCATTCGAAGAATGCAAAAACATAAAAGAAATATAAAATAATTTGTGTTCGTCTAAAACCTTACTGATAAATTAAATTTATATGAGAGTATCATGTTAGAAAAAAAGTAAAACAGCATCTTATGTTACGCAGTAGTTAGTTATTAAAACTGAATTTTACATAAAAACCGTAATGATATTATTTAAAAAACATCTAAATCTCCGTAAATCTTAAAAATAAAAAGACTTCGAAATTACTCAATGGGCCAAAACAAAAACACGTCAGACACAGGACGTGAAACATCGAGATGGCAGTCTTTGTGAATTGTCCTTTTTTTGTCTGACTGTTCGGCTTTCGACAATATGAAAGTTCATACAATGTACTGGCTTCCCAAACTTCATAAAACTCCATACAATCTTGGTTCATTTCTTCTTCTAGTAAGAACTACTAGTCACCTCTAAATTCTATGAACTATAACTACTAATAACTGTCTCATTGTTAACTTCTGTAATAAATGTTATGACAATTTATCAACTGTTTTGGAGTGTTAAGAAGTACTAGATGATTTAGACTAAAGTCTTTACATGTTTCTTTTTCTTCTACAGACAGTCATGATTTTTGTACTCTTGTGCCACTTTAGCGCATAAACTTAATAAGGAAAAGTTTCAAAATCTAATCAATTAGTCAAAAAAGTATGGTTGTATAGATATGCTGGAATAAATATAATTCATTGTTA
>JARWCS010370579.1:0-10276 GCA_034783895.1 Geukensia demissa | reverse complement strand
AAACATGCAGACAGTGTAACAAAAAAATTCCAAGTTTGCCAGGTGAGCGATTACAGGCTCCGTGGAGCCTCTGGTTATAGTGATGTACATGTGATTGTACATTGTTTAGTGAAAATGCTACTGAAAAACAGATCTGATAAAAATTTGAAGGCAACTCCACACCATCGTTTTGATAGAGAAATATTCAAGTAATTAAAATCTATAGAATTTCAACAAGGATTTTAATGAACCTTGTGAAGAACTCTGATTTCTCCGACATTTATAACATGTTTACATAAGTACATGTATAATGACATACAGAAATTAAATCGGTGTTTTTGTTATTGTAAAAATTGCAACGGGGTATGAATCACAGTAATTAAGTTTCATTTCTGATTTTGTCAGTATTTTTCCACCACACAGTCGCAATAATAAAACTCGCATTATCGGCCAGGATTAACAAATCGCAATAATTTCTGATTGTACAATAACAAATATGAGGATTGTGCCTTAAAGTTTGTCTTCCTTTTAATTGATAAAATTGACAGTTGTGTGTTAAATGAAAAAGATGATGACAGATTTATCAGTAAGTTTTATTTTTCTTTCTTGTAGCAGCTCTTTATCCAGCACCTCCACAGACACAAATACCACCAGGAACTCCAATCCAACACCCGCCATTTCCTCCATAATTGTTGATCCAGTTGTCCCATTGCATCATTATATTATGTGTTTAATAGACAGTCATGACAGTGTGTGGTTGTACGGCAGTGTATGGCTATGCAAAAATTTATTTGAATTTTACAAGCAATAAACTAAATGGACACTTGGTGTATTTTATGTGAACTTGTACAGATAAATGGCGGATTTTATGTGAAAATTTGTTAATGGAAAGTATGACATTTTCACTACATGTAGCTGCGTTTATTTCTGAGTTGATGAAGTATTTTAATGTTTAAATTTCTTTAATGCAAATTATTTTTCAAATTTCCTGTTATTGGTTTAAAATGGGTGGAGAAAAATAAAATCAAAAACATTTCTGAGCTCAGGATTTGTCCACAATACTGACCGATGACTCTTATCTTGCCAATTACCCAATCCCGCCATACAACAGAGTTTTCTCTAACAAAAATTTGTTTTGTAGAGTCAAACTTGCCTTTGTGCTCACCTCTTTTGAGCAGCCACTTGATTTTAGAGGCCACTTTTTCCTTTCTGATTTGTTTAAGATTTTATCATAAATAAAGTTTATTTAAGACGTCACTTGTCTAAGAATGGTCACTTTTGCCTCTTCCCAGAGGTAACCTCTTAACACAAGTTTGACTGTAATGTAAATATGTTACTAAACACTGCTTTTGTTTAAAATAATTTTCAACCAGTTTTCATTAACGGTTGCATTGGCAAGATTGGGTCATCAGCCAATATTTGTGACTTACAAATAGCTGAAGGTATGCTGATTGACACCTAGAGCAAGCGTAAACATGATTAAAAGAGTATGTCTTCAAATATCAAAATTAATATCAGGCATTTTTTTTTAATATGCAAATGTAAGAATTATGTATTTACATCATTATGCAGGTATGCATGTATTACAGGGATAATTTTATTTAACTATTTTATATTTATTGGTAAAAAAAAAGAATTCATTACAAAATCATCCATTTTCATTGTTTGAGAAAAACCCAGTATTTTAAGAAAAAGTCCATTTTGAAAGTTTCAAATTTTTTTATAAACTGAGGAAAATGGCATTTTTAAAGGACTAACTGTCCCTAGTCGAATAGAGCTGTCTGAGGAAATATACTTTCAGGACACATTATTTAGTTCGATCAGTTTGGTAAAATTATGTAATACATGTATTTTCCTTTCCCACGACTCTATTTTATAGAGTTTTTTCCTGTTTTATAACTAATCAGGATTAAACAATGTATTACATATTTTCATAGTGCTATAATATACATATGATTTCAGTGCTCTGTTAGTGATGGTATTATATTTTATTGTGTAATATTATGGTTTTTAGAATTACACTTTTTGTAAAAAAGTACTGAATACCACATTTGTCATAATAAATCCCCAAAATGTTTTACAAGTCAGTGTTGACTTATAAATTCTGTGTACATTTTTATGATCTGATAGATTAGATACTAAAGTTAAAAAAAAATATCTAAATTTTGTCAATTACAAAGGATCTAGGGATGTTTTAAATCTTAATTTTGTGTTTAAATTATGAAAATTTTGTGGATCAGGCGAACGTTTATCAAAAGGTACAGGACTTACGCGTATTCGTAAGTCTTACGACTTTTTTGTGAAATGTCCCATGATAAAGGCTCTATCTTAATTTTCAAAAAGGCTATTTTGGATTAAACAGTGAAATATGGCTAATTCAACCCTAAAGTATTGCAATATCATTTACAATTTAGGATTTTTATTCAGTCACATTCAATTTTGTGGTTTTTCAATGCTGTCTTCTGATGACAGGAAATATCAGAAAATTGTATGGGGACTCTGCTTCGCCTCACCCAATACCAATTTTATTGAGCAGCTAAATTCCTGAATTTGGTAAATATCACACTGTGTATTATCCAACAATAATTGGTGTGTTGATTTACACTGGTTTCACTGTTAAAATTTGTTTAGTTATAAATACACTAAAACTTTCCAATTTATATAAGCGTTTGCAAGTTTTTTCTTAACATTAGTGGTAAAACCATATTAGTTCTTGTAGACCATTCTATTAGTTCTTTTCTGCCTCTTTTTCTCCATGACATCTGTAGAATTTATTATTATAACTCATTTACAGTAATTGGGCATTTATTACAATTTTAAAATATGGTACTTGAAATCAACAAGATTTTGAGCCAGTATATGTAGTAAAATACAACTGATGATACATGTATCTACGAGTAAATGAACTTGATTTAAAATATGATGAATAAAATTTATGCCAAATACATGCATTTCAATCAAATAAATATCTGTTTTTGTATGCAAATTGTGACAACTTTGCAAATAATTGTGGATTTTTATATTGCTTTTATAACTTGTGACAGTAGAATTAGTGTCCTATGCAAGTTGTACATGAACTGCCGAAGAATCAACAATTGAATTTTTTTATTTTTTTTTTTCATTGTTCAATGGTGAATGATATTCAAATAATATTTTATTTTGAGTTTTGCAAGAAGAAACAGGTTTCTTTTTATTTTTGGAGGAAAATATGCAAAATGTTTATCTTTTTTGAAATAATAACATAATAAAGTAGAGCTCAGCAATGAAATGACAACTCTAATCAAATGTAAAAAAATAATATTGTTATATTGGGGTTTGTACGGTGATGTAAACTTTTCCTTGCTGAAATTTTTGCTGGATTTTCTGGTAGATACTTTCTATTTTGTTTCCATTCGTTGCTTTAGTTTTTGTTTCATTTTTCTTAACTATAAGATAGGCATTCAATTTTGGAATAAATCAGGTTATCTCCCTTAGGGCAGAGATGAAATTTTTTTTTTGAATTTTTTTTTTGGGGGGGGGCTTTGCACATTTTATTGTTGAATAAATTGCCTTCTTTATAATCTATCCTTTTTACCAGAATATTAAAAGAAACTTTTATCATATTTCTCCTGTTCTAGTGAATTGTAGTAACTCATTGAAAATCTGTACACTGTACACATCCAATTTTTGCTAATGTTAGGAACACAAGTTGTTATTATGAAAATTATTCAAAAAATTAGTCTTAATTGAATTGTTTCAAGTATTGATACAAGAGATTGTACACAGTCTGCTTAATAGTTTGTGCAATGAATGTCTGATTATGTATGAATGTATATATATGAGATTGAATGGAATCTATATTCAGCATGATAAAAAGTTTGATTTTATATATAGTTGAATACAATTAGTATTTGTTTAAGCCTGTATTAGGCTTATTTTATACAAAATAAACAAGAAATATGAAACATGTCTGATTTATGCTTAGTTCATTGTTTACATTTATTTGTCTTAATGATTAGCATCTGTTAAATTTCCATAAGTTGTTTCCAACCCGATTGTATTTAATTTTTACCATTAACTGAACATACTTAACAGAAACAATAGAGCATACACCTCAAGCATTGGGAACATTTTACTACCTCCACACAGCACTTCGGTTAGGCAAACTCTTCATTTAATAAAAAAAAAAGGTATATACCAGAAAAACAGCAAACCCTTCCACATTTAGAAAAAAATTTGATACCAAATAGCATTTGCATTTTACTTTATTTGTTTTGGTTTTTTTAAACTCGCATCACACATGATAAGGTTTTATCAGTTAGCTCTCTCCAGTGGTTCTCTCCAGGTACTCCGGTTTCCTCCACCAATAAAACTGACCGCCGTGATATGACTGAAAAATTGTTGAAAGTGGCATTAAACACCAATCAAACAACAAATCCATTTTTTTTATGTCATTGGTTTTAGATAAACAACTTAAAGAAATGTCTTGTATAATGAACAAGTTTAAAGCAAACTTAAGCTTGCAGTAAATTTTTAGCTTACCTGGCCAAAACTTTTCCTTATCATTTTCACCTCTGACACTGCTAGGCCAAATGAAAGGAAGCATCTATGGACCAATTTTGTTTCAGATTGGTTGATACGCAAGACAAAAGGTTTCAGATTGGTTGATACGCAAGACAAAAGTTTGGTTCTATTTTGGCCTAGCGGTTTCTGAGGAGAATATAAAAATGTAACAGTTTATGGACTACAGATGAATGATGGATGCCAAGTGATTACAAAAGCTCACATGGCCTTTAGCTAGATGAGCTAAAAAAACTTGGATTAACATTTTCTGCATTTTTACAACGAATCAAATAGAAAAAACTCGTCAAAATCTGATGACAAAAAATGTTTGCCGATTTGTACCCCCTGTAACTCAAACAACATGGCAGAAGAATTATAAAAATAGGAGATGTGGCATGATTGTCCATGAGACAGCCACCCACCAAATGTCAGTAGAATTTAAACTTCTACAGGTCCCATTATGGCCTTCAACAATGAACCAAAGTCCATAACACAACGGAAGCTGTAAAAGGCCCCGAAATACAAAATGTGAAACTATATATACTGCATGTTTTATATAATATTGCAAGTAACCATTATTGAAAAAAAATATATAGTATTAACCTTTGTGACAAAGGAAATTTTTCTGTTTTGCATAAAAAAATTTGTACTTTTGACCTTAAAGGATAAGTTTGGTGTTCACATTTATTATTTATAATATATCGTAACTAAATATTTATGGAATGTTTGCAAAAATATAGTGTAAATCTTAACGATATAGAATTTGTGCTTTTTACACTGTTTCTTAAATTTACAATTCTTTGTCTAATGTAAGGAGACAGTCTGTTTAATTTTACAGGTGGCATATTTACTGACACCGACTATTGACTTGCGAATTGTTTAAAATGAATTGATCGGTGGAGTTATTAACGTCCGACATAGCAAATTAATGCTCTCAGTCGGACGATATGAAATTATAAACCAAGCTGTTCTAATTCTTGACTAGAGCTGTTCTAATTTTTGACTAAAGCTGTTCCAATTCTTGACCAGGGCTGTTCTAGAAAAGAACTGCTACATACAGAGGGACTAGAACTGTTCTATGACAGCTCTGTGACTGCTCCTCGTCTGTTCTATTACACCTCTATGACCGCTCTACGTCTGTTCTAAGTTAATTAACTTAGAACAGTTCTATTGACTGCTTTGCATGACCGGTTTACCGTTTGGGCGAGAGGTTAGAGGCGGTCGCATCTGTAGTTATAAAAATAATAAGACATATAATCCACAAAAAGCAGTGATTCTGCCGTGTACATGATGATTGAATTGGTCGTTATGTAATTTGCGTTTCAAAAATGAAGACGGAGATATTACCTGTACAGTAGTCTTTTCATTTTCCCAAAACCGATTGTCAATATTTGAAGAATTGCCAATAAACCACATGATTAATAAAGAGAAAGTTTTTCGTGAGATTCATATTCAGTTTGTTTCGTTTTTCTTTTTCATGAAGCGTGCATATTTCTTTTTTAATTATTCCTGGACTGAATGTTTGTTTTTTTCTCTCTCTTTCACATACAGAAATCCAATCTTGAAACTGAATTGTCAAATTAAGTGAATGATAATATATTCAGAAAATAGTAAATCTCATGAAAAGTCTGACAGTAAGTTAAGCTTAGACAAATGGTGATTTACCTCGACGCTGGCCTCGACATTAAGTTCTTTTTTACATCATCAATCTGAAAGAAAATATCATATACAAATACATGCATGCCAAATAAATTAAACATTGTTAAATTGAATGTAATGTTATGTAATGAAATGTTATTTTATTAGTATTTTCTTAACCATATCAAAATTAAAAAACGATTGGTTATATTTGTGACATTCTAAAAATTACTTTGAATCGAATTACAATTCATTACAATGTAAGCTTTTTAAAATCTGGATTTACGAACGCAATCAATTCTAAAGTTGGCATAGAAACTCGGGATTATTTTTTTAAATATTTGTTCAGCAGTGTCAGGCTGAGTATGGCACAAACCTGTGGAGGGAGGGGCTGTGATTTTGTTGAAATTAAATTCCAGGCCCAGGTTTTGATCAAAAATAATTATCTGGCCGAGCAGAACCATTAAAAAATAATGTAGCTCGAAATTTGTCCATTTGGTAACGGGAATAATTTGTCTGACAAATTTTATTTTAAAAACTGCAGTAGAAAAAAATCGCAAACGCAAAATAGAACTGACAGACACAGATTCCAGCCCCAGTCAGTGTTTTATATTTTATCATGTATACCTTTATCCCATTCGCCGTAACTTTTTAAAAACATCATAAATCCCAATCTGCATATTAATTCATCAGTTTGAAAATGATTCATTTTAAATTTACTTCAATACATGAAATTTAAACTTTTATCAGTTTTGAAATCCATCCAAATTAATTATATATATTTTACAATGCCAGCTTAAAAATTTCGAAATGTTCAGAGAATATGAAAATGAAAAGATATGGGTAAATGTTAGAGAGATC
Source organism: Geukensia demissa (assembly GCA_034783895.1). Classification (NCBI taxonomy): domain Eukaryota; kingdom Metazoa; phylum Mollusca; class Bivalvia; order Mytilida; family Mytilidae; genus Geukensia; species Geukensia demissa. The sequence continues at coordinate 3,256 of JARWCS010370579.1, read as the reverse complement.
ACTTAATATTTATTGTTTTACTTAACAGTGTGCCACTGTGTCAGGTTCCTACTGATGGGTTTCATGCAAGTGAAAATTGTAGAGACACACAAACAACATACACACAATTTAAAAGCGTTTAGCACTTGAAAATAGAACTCTGCTTCAATTGTCAAGACACAGTGGAATGTGATAAAAAGTTATGCCGAAAGTGGAAATCAAGATGAATCCATATTGTGTTAAAACAAAGCAAAAGGTAAGCCATTTTTATCGTTGGGTGATGATATTTCTTTGCCTTTTTCAATTCTTGATGATATCATTCAAAGTTAACGATAGGCAATAATTTAGCCCATGTCTTTTAGATTCTGTTGATATACTAGCAATACTAGCAAGTATAACAAAAAGTTTTGTGGTGTTGTTTTGGAGGTTTTAAAAAGCGATTTCCAAACACAATCTGATGTCCTCAAACTCCTTATTTCCTAAGATTTTTATGTTGATATTTCAATCTGAAGTACAAATGTAATCAAAATAATGAACAGTAGGGGATATCTTGAGAAACCTTATAACGGGTTAAATTTTTACTTTCATTTGTTTTGTGACTTTCGCGAACACCCGCAAAGTATTTGTACCCAGCGATGGCCTTTAAATGATAACTTTAAAAATGCGCATGCATGATGATTAAATCAAGCTAAAAAATTTTTTTCTGTTACTATGATATGCTACCTAGTCAACTCAAGAAGTATCTCTCTGGCTTGAAAAAATTTGCAATTTGAATTATCTTGTATGAAATAAAATTCAACACACTAAACTGGGCCTGTCATAGCAGCTATGATAAGCCAAATCAGGCATGTCGACTTGAACTTTTAGAATCAAAATTTATTGTACAGTGAAATATGTATGCTTAAATTTATATTGTAGTTCGTTAATTTATCTTGTTTATATGGGGGACTATTTTTGGGTGATGACATTTCAGACGGTGAGAATGTATGTACATATGTTACATGTTTTTGATATCTTTTTCCTATAGCTGTTATGAGGAACATAATTTAAACTTGCTTTTGAGAAAGTACCTCGGATCACTAATAAGCAAATAAAACAGGGAGAAACCCATTCAAAGTATTCCTGATGTCTGTATTGGACAATTCCATTCAATATCTGAAAGGGTGCGGGTGTGAGTAGGATGATTATTTTTGTGAGGCGGCCATACCCTCCCATTTTTCAAAATCTGATACTGATTCTTTTATTATACCTAAATGGCAATTTGTCTTACAATGACACAAATATACTATAGATAAGTCTTGTTTGTTAACTATCCAAATATTTAAAAAGGAGATGTGTTATAATTGTCTATGAGACATGCAGCCATCCAAAACGTGTAAATCGCAAACTTCTACAGGTTGCCATTAGGCTTTCAAGAATGGACACATCTGTATATCCTACGGGAAGCTGTAAAAGGCCACCAATAAAATGCGAAGACAGATACTGATAAAAACTGGACGTTTTATAAAGTTATAATACCAAAACTTTTGTGCACTCCAATTGAGAAAAAAATTGTCCAGTACATAACATCCAGCGTTAACTAGACTTAACTACGGTAAAGTGATAATCTTTAACATACATGTACGACAAATTATCACCATTACACAGAGTAGCTAGAATAAGAAACATGTGTTAAAGGTAAACAAACATATATTTAACAATACCGACTGTGCTTAAATTTCTTTTTATGTATTTCAATTTTCAATACATTTGCCCTAACGTACCTGATGAAGGCCAGGGTAATCCAGAAAAGCGCTTTGTAAGTAGTTTGGTAAAACAAATTTAAATGTGAAATGGAATGCTATCTTTTCGGTATTTATAATATATCCCTTTTATAAATTTACTAGTAAACTAATTTTTCTTTCACGAATTCACCTTTATGAGGTAATCCTTAATGTTTTCATATTCTATTATCAATCTTTGTCACTTTTGTTGAATCATTTGTATAAATTTTCATCATATCTGTGAATTTGTTACTTTTCGAAACGTTTTCAAGTGTTAAGAATTGGTGTTTGTTTTTCCTATTTTCAATTCAGAAGATACGCCCTTTATGTCTTTGTTCCGATTATTATTAATTTTCCTCTGCCGTTTTTTAAAATGCTCTAGATCTGACCAAATCAATTCGACACAAATTATTTTTACGTTCTATATCATTGATAGGCCACTAATGGATCTTCAGAAAAAAAGATGCTCTAGATCTGACCAAATCAATTCAACACAAATTATTTTTACGTTCTATATCATTGATAGGCCACTAATGGATCTTCAGAAAAAAGGAGTTATTTCGCCTTTTATCCAAAATCGTTTGAGCGTTTCACCTGAGAAACCGCTACATATAGGTAATCACATGTAAAGAGGAAATGTTCAGAATTTCATAACACAACATTGTTACCTTTGGGGACATAAGAGTTTTTAATAGAGCAATTTCTCCTTCAATATCAACACTTCTCTATTTTCCCCCTCGGAAACCGTAATAAATCATTGGACCATGAGAATTCAAAGGTCAGGGTAATTCAGATGGAAAACATTGTTATCGCTGAAACTCAGAAACTCGACATGTAAAGAACAATTGTTCTGTTTTACAAGATACTACTCTGCTACATTTGACCAAATTGTTTCAAACACTTTTTTTTTTAAATGATTAAACTCGGAAACCGAAAAAATGAATGATGACATGTTATATAGAAATGTGTGTCTATAAATAGAGATTTTCATTTCTAATATTTGGTCAAAACTTATTGGGCCAACCATTACTGTGAAACTCATTATATAACTAAAATATACATCTGGAAAAAGTTAAGCACCCCCAAATATTCTCAGGATTGCTTATAATTTTCATGATGTTGAGCAATGTTCATTATTTCAAACATAATAAAAAGGATGTGAACGTTCAGGTATGACATTTAAATCAGGCGCGTTTTTCCCCGCGTACAACTTCCTCCCTTCTTCACGTCCAATATGCACTATTTTCTCGTGCATCAAATCCGTATTTAAGTCCTGAATTTCAGAATGCAAAATCATTTTAAGTAAGAATGGCAAGAAAACGGATATCAGAGGCGTAGAGAAGGAAAATTATTGGCATGAATTCCGCTGGTATGTCCTAAAAGGTGATAGGTAGACAGAAGAACTATCATTACACTGTGAGCAGCCGTTTGGTCAGAAAACATTAAGAACCGTACTCGATCTGGTCGACTTTTGGTGGGGGCTCAGTTATGGTATGGGGCTGTGTCTCGCATGA
>JARWCS010370568.1:0-10277 GCA_034783895.1 Geukensia demissa | reverse complement strand
TTACTTCTTTAAATGAATATACAGCATACAAAATTTCTCCATATTTATTCAATATTGGAATTTTTTAAATTTTATATCCCTTTAATGATTTTCTATTTTAAATTTTCAACACATGGAAACCCTTAGTAAACGTTTATTCTTCAAATACACATATGGCCATACACAGAAACATTAAGAATGCAGAGTTTTAACTTACATTCGGCGAATATATCCCCTTCTGCGCCTGTAAAGGACAAAAGCGTATTATATTTTTCCTGTAGATATGAAGTAGTAGTAAATTTATTCAAACTGCCAAAACATTGATGATTGATTGATTGTTGGTTGCCTAACCACCAGTGGCAAATATTTCATGTATATTCAGGACCAGAACAAGTAAAGAAGATAGTATGAACAAGTATAGAATGACTTTTTCTTAAAAAATCTCCAGTCCATCAGAAATAAGGTCCAAGTCAGTCAAGAGTTTAACCCATCCAATGTTTAACAGATCTGTGAAAATTGTTTGTTGTTCGTATATGTTGTATTTGTTTGGCCAATATGGTCACAATATACAAATAAATAAATATTTTAATATTAATCTAATTTCAAGCTTTAGTTTTCAAAAACAATCTATTTTCTTTCAAAAATGTAAACAAAAAGTTTAAACCTGGAACAAAGACCCTAGGGTAAGCGAGATTACTAAAAATCGTTACCACTTACCATTTAGGGCATTGACAATTAATTTTCAATTCCAATTCAATTTAATTCGAAGTTACTGAATACTAATTGCTCTATCGTAGGAAAAAACTGGTAAAAATGAAATCAATATTGAGGATACTCCTATTCAAGTAAAATTGAGACATTTTAGCTCTAGAAGCAAAAAAGCTTAATATCTGCCACAGAATGAAGCAAAAAAAAAAAGTTATACATTTTCAAAAATTCGTTTTGATAGGTAGACTTGTATTATTACAACCTTTTTCAAACGGTGGTTGTTATAAATGATAGAAACATTCATTATATCGTGGATTTCTGTCCAGGACCCACCCAAGGACTTACATAGTCTTTTAAACAACTTTGTATGTATATCCTTTTCATATTTTAAATGTTGGGAAGAAATTGCAAAATATTCGGATGTTTTTAGGGTTTAGTATGTATTTTGTACTATATCGTTATATCTTACCTATTTTGTGTCACGTAATATGTAAACATAAATAAGGTACTGTTAGAAAGATAAATATTATGTATGAGCCTTCAAATCTAAACATCTTTTAAATATATTGAACATAAAAAAGGCTACAGCGAAAATTTTACAAAGTATCATGCCCAGGGGCGGATCCAGGGGGACCTCTTTGAAAAAACTTTGTGCACTTGTTTTGCATGCAGACGAGTATGTATTGACAGGTTCCCCTTTCCAAAAGTCAAATCCACATAAGTTAAGGCACGGACCATTTGATTTGCATGGGATTTGTTTGCGGGCCAGATATCTTTTTCTTGTGTAGGTCATGTAAGAAAATATCTTTGGAAAATTTTTTTTCAAAGGTCAGACAGTGGGCCAAAATATTTTTTTTCACTCCAGATGCTGGCCAGATTATTTTTTTCTTTTTACAAAAATCAGGGTCAAAATTTGTTTTCTAAAAAATTCCAGCCCCTTTCCAAAAGTCTGGATCCGATCTGCATGGATCTGAGTCCTCGTTTAATGTCTGTACTGTAAAGAAAATGCAAAATCGCTGTCTGAACTTACCGATATCTACTATTATGTTAAGTAATAAGCAAAAAAGAAAGATCATATCGACGTAAATTTTTCTTACGTCATTGATCATTTTGCGGAAATGATATAAGTTTCGAATATGGATCGGTACGGAAGTTAAAATACGGATAATATTGGTGCGTATCCAAAAAATCTTGAGGTCGAAGTGGACGTTTGTCCTTAATTAAAAAGATATAGGAAAAAATCGTATGATTCATCTTTAATATGTGGATACAAGGCTAATTTTGTTACCCCCACCCCCAACTCAAATTTCTGGATCCGCCCTTGAAGGTTGAACGACATTTATTACTTAAAATATTATAAATAGAAAGGGGTGTTCACCACGTCGGACCCCTATCAATCATTGTCTGAAGTCAGTAACAGAATGCGTCTTTTCTTTTGACAAACTTGAATGCCTGGAATAAAGGCACATCTGCATGTATTTATCAAAATGAAAAAAGATATGGGGTAAATGTAAGGGAAAAAACAAAGGGAATTTACAAATCTAGAGGTTTCAACAAGGCCTTCAATAAGGGTGGAATACCACTCCTTGTGAAATGGTCTCAATCGCCCCCCCGCCCCCCCCAAAAAAAAATAATACTGCCCTTACCTGAATATTATCTTTTATTTTATTTTTTTATTAGTATATTGTGCCCATATGAGCCAAACAAATATAACATATACGACTCAACACTCAATTTTCACTGACAAATTTTTAAACATTGGACGGGTAGAATTATCAAAAATGTACATATAACAAAACAATAAACACAAGGTCAAACCTATAACTGCAATTCCTGATTTTGGGACAGGCACATGAGACATGTGGTGTGGTTGTACAGAAATGACTACAACAGTTAGTTAATAAGTAAGTTCTTATCACGGAAAGCAACAGAAATAGATATATAACTTGTTTGTTTTGAAATCGCCTTTTGTTAAATACATTTGCTGCTAACTATAGGCGTCAGTCAGATATAATTTTTACTGCAATACCAATTAACAATTTGGTGTAAAAAACAAAGCAAACCACACATTGGAACTAACGTTAATATTTTTATGAAGGACAACCATGTCGTGTGCTCTTTTCTGTATCTCTTTACTGTTTCTCTTAAATTATGAGATTGAATGTAGATTCATTCAAAATTCCACAGATGAGGAAAATATCTCTACTATACTACAAAAACTTGAAGACAGAATTGAAAACTTGGAGAATATTATACAAACAGGTAAGCACCATTTACATAAGGTATGCATAATTTACAATTATCTGGGCTTTATTCTTATACAAATAGACTCAGTACAAACGGATGCACTCGTCGCAACTTCGGTCGAGTCCGTACACTCAGAGTAGCGGAGTCACCCGAGGTTTGCCGATTGCAAACGGATGGGCACTTTTAGCATTCTGCTCGGCCGTTTACAAACAGATTATATATATATACAAGGAGGGAATATTTACAAAAAGTTGGGCAACATAGGGAATGCCTATTTAACTTTTCAGGGGCTATGTTTTTTCTCTAAAAAGACATTTTGATAAAAATCAAATTTGCCATGGATTATTGAAAAAAAACAACATATTTTTAACCACCGTTTCCATCGTATACTGGTATTCAAAAGGTATCAATTACCCCTCTGAATAGAAAGTAATTCAATGAATATAATTGTGGCGTGCGACAAAAAATTGTCGATGTAAAACGTGTGGATATTTCTGAGCATCGGCTATTTAAAACATATATTTCTGACAGTATTGGGGATTTGCAATTTGGTTCATAAACAAGCTTAATACAGTATTAATCGTTATTGTAAAAATAAATTTATAAAATATAGACACAACAATCTTGAGGCTTAACTATTTAAAAAGGTGAAGAAAAATCCAAGCGGCATTTCGAGTAATATCAAGAACTGAGGTGCTTCGCGAACTCAGCATGATACGACCGCAGCAAGTTGACATATGAAAGGTGAACAAACGAACCTTTGGTTAAGTTGGGACACAGTATTTTGTTGGACACAATAATGTAATGGACACAGTAAAGTGCTGGACACAGTTAAGTGCTGCACACAGTAAAATGCCGGGCACATTAATATGACTGGATAAGTGATCATTTTGACTCGTATTATCCTCAGAACTTTGTTAACTTTTTAATAAAGAATCATTTGGAGAAAACATCAGATGAAAAAAAAATCATATTATTCGAAATTGAATTCCCCCTTTTTACCGCTTTTAGCTAGGAAACGGTAAGAGATAGAGAACATCTGTTGACTTACCACTGAAAGCGGTTATTGTGAGGAATCAAATAAAAAAAAAAACCCATCAAAATCGGATGAAATATACAAATTTCTCATCTCTTGCAAAATTGTATTTTTTTAATACTTGACCACTTTGATACAAAAAATTGGTAAATGCTACAAAAATGTTTGGAGTAACTTTTGATGCATTTTTTCATGAGGAATCATTTTGAAAAAAAAACATAAATATTTGATGAAAAATTAAAAAAAAATCCTTATTATACGAAAATTGAATTCCCCACTTTGACCCCTTTAAGCTCGAAAACGGTAAAAGATAGAGAAAATCTTCTGCAAAATCGCATTTTACCCTTTGACCCCTTTTATGTATATAAAAAAATGGTAAAGGAGTTGGTTCGGTATGACCCATTTTTGGCCCAAAAAATTAAGGGATTTTCAAATATTGACACAACATACCCTACATCAACATAAATCAGACACTGTTTTGCATTTAAGTGCACATGTACTAACTCATGACGTCATGAACATGGACCTAATTCAAAACGTATTGAAAATTTCACTGTTTTGGTGGAATTTTATATGGTTTTCGTTAAAACTAGTAATGGCCACATTCGTGTTCATTCAAAATATTTACATAACTAACAAATATACATAGCATATACATCCAAAAACTGGATAAAATAATGCAATTTTTAACAAAATTGTTAAAATTTACTTTTTTAGACCAAGTTCGAGCTATTGCAACATCCTGATAGAAATATGTTTTGACAAAAATCTGATTGAATCAATTAAATATGACATAACATTTTGTCAAAAGTGCAGTACATCTTAGCTCCCGGGTTGTTTAAGTTTGGAGCCAAAATTGGGCCATACCGAACCTACTCCTTTTGCAAAAATAATGCTTGAAGTAACTTTTGTTGCATTTTTCAAAAGTAATCATTTGCAAAAAATTAAATAAATGAGCCCCGTATGTTGGCTTTTTCATGAGGAATACAAAGAAAAAAAATCCATCAAAATTGGGCAAAAAATAAAAAAAATACATTTAAGAACTAAATAATCCCCTTTTAGATCTTACTGTCTACGGACACCAACGCCGACGCCATGCCCATAATATAATATGACCACATTTTTTGCGATATGATTGTCCACGAGACAGCCATCCAAAACTCATAATAAGCAATAATGGACACATTCCACGCCTTATGGCAAACTGTAAATGGCAACAGAAAAATGTGATGATATTCAAATATAACAAATATCGGCCAAATAAGCAAAACAATGTAAAACAAGTAACTCATGAAAATAACTACATCCACTGGATTACAGGTTCCTGGCGTAAGACAGGCACATAAAGTATGAGGCGATGTTAAGCATGTTCGCGAGCACTCAACCCTCCCTCTTACCTGACCTGGGACAGTGGTTTGAAAAAAAGACATTAAAAAAACTTTAAAAACCAACTGTATACGATTTAACTTTTGGTATCGATACATAACAAATAAAATACCGACCTCGAAGACGTACTCGCTGGTTCTGACAGATTATGACTATTCTAGTAACAAGAGTCGTACTAACTATGACAGATTATGACTATTCTAGTAACAAGAGTCGTACTAACTACGTTTGCTTTCACATTTAAATTGTAGGTTTCACAAAGTCACCCGCCTCTCAATTCTTACAGACTCAAGTTTTAATGACATTTTGTAATGTTAGTCTTATGCGATTCTACAAAATTTTGTTAACTTTTCTGTATACTAGTTATACGTATTTTCAATGTTAAAGGACATAAGGTCTCTTTTAGTCATAGATTTTATGTAAAAAAGATGCTGGTTTTCCTTGAAAATCCTGACAAATTAAAAAAAAAAAAAAATGGACAAAACCATGACGTAGATTTCGCAGTTAATGAATATCTGTTTAAATAACAGTTTTTGAGGTAGACCAAGTATTCAAATGCCGTTAGTTTACCTGCCGTTTGTACATTGGTCCACTTGCTCACTATTTACTTTCCCTCTGTATATTATCTATATGTTTTATTAGTCATTTATTAGTCATTTTGTTATTGTATTAATGTATTTGCTTGACCCTTATGGATGTTTTTTTGAAATAAACTAAAAAATTACGGGGCTCAATTGAGGATTATGATCCTCTTTCATGAAGACAGCCTCGATATTTTCCCATTTCCACTACATACTTCTATTGAAGTTATATACATTAAACTAAACGGGTTCAGATAAAAATTATGGTAACACTGATTTCTGTTTGTAGGTGGCGTGGAAGATCAGGAGCACGTGCTGTTCTTCGTCAGGCTCTCACAGTCAACAACTCTGAACAAAAATTCCATCTTGAAATTTGACGAAGCAGTGATAAATGAAGGAGATCACTTTAACACCGGGGACGGGATTTTTGTGGCTCCGGTGGATGGCATTTATGAATTTACGTGGACTACTTTAACATATAATACCAAAAATGCTGAAACTGAACTTCGAGTTGACAACGTTGTCATGGCAACAAATCACATCTACCTTACTAGTGGAACCAGTAACATACCAGCTACCAAGGTCGCCCTGTGTAAGGTCAAGGAGGGAGATCACGTATGGATACAGACAAGCCGACAATACACAGAACATTTCTTTTACAGGGCTAATGACGCAAGAAGTTCATTTACGGGCTTGCTGATTCAAAAACTGTGAACATGCATGAACGATTAACTGCGAATCACGGTTAAAAATTATGTTTATTTATTGAAAATAATGCAATGTTTTTGAAAGAATAGAATTTTAAAACGTTTATAGAGTTATTTGATTTTCCAATTGTAACCTTTCCGCTTACGTGTAGCAACGCTCCAGTCGTTCTTGTACGTGAACTACATATCTCTTATGCAGCTGACACGTTGCTCAAGTCTTGTGCTTCTAATCAGGGTTTTTCTGCAGACGAGAAAGCTAATTACCAATTATTTCTGATGGAAAGATCAAAGTCAACACTGGACGAAAATTCTTCGGGCATTATCGTGACTTACTCGACCAATAAAAAATATCCATTTTACAAGGGACATCGATTATCTTCCCACTGCCCATTCCGTTCTTTTACCAGTTGTGACTATCACCGGTTGTGACTTAACCCAAGTAACCAGACGCGTGCCACTAGTGGAACAGGAGCTGTACCTGCACGAGCTCGACCTTTTTTTTAAAGGGTTCATTGTACTTTAAAAGGGACCCCTATTCAACTAGCAAATAATACGTACATGAATATGATGGTTTATTGTTTGATTGATTGGTTGACTGATTGATTGATTGATTGATTGATTGATTGGTGGGCGAGTATTTCAGGCATATTCAGGCCGATCAATCGTAACTATTCGGCCATTCTCGCTCACTCCAATAGCCTCGTACACATTTGCGTCTGATCCCGATATTTAACGTGCTATCTCTCGAAAGCGACAGTCCGGGTTTATCCATTTTGATTTTTGATGAGAAAATAGCAAACGGTCAGAATATTATAAAAATACAAAATACATAACTAAAAGAGTACAGCATTGGTCAACTGCTAAAACATGTGGAAAGAGTTAACATTTTATAATTGTTCTTTACAAAGCAGGGGCGGACCAAGGGGCCCAAGCTCCCTTTTGAAAATGCAAAAATGATTTTTAGCACGTTTTGCATGGCATGTCCCCCTTTCTAAAGGTCAGATCTACTTATCTACGTGTATGTGTTGGCAAGTGCTCCCTTTTCCAAAAGTCTTGAGCCGCCTCTGCAAAGGGCCAACATGCAGTAAGCCTCTGGTTTTTATCATGTTGTGAGCAAAACTTTTGACGTATGCATTAAACTCGCTTTATTATCACGAAATTTCTAGCTGCCAAATGGAATAACCGTGTAAAACAGCAGGTCATAAAGAATTTTGAAAACAAAATATCTTTATCAGTTTAATTTCTAAATTTTATCAGAATAACTTTCTGATTGTTAGCTTCAACATGTTCTCGGTGTTTTTCAAAACACAGCTATTGTTCCTTCTTTTCCATGGAATATTTGCTAGGTCTATCCAGAATACGACGGAAGATGAGAATTCCTGGATAAAAACCGTTGCTAGGCTAGAGGAACGGATTGATAATATTACACTTTTGCTTGAACAAGGTAGGTTTTGATTGAAATAAGATTAGATAATATGAAATATTCGTTTTCGCAGGTTTAAGCAGTAATTTGATGATTACAATAATATTTTGAAGAATTAAAGAAAATCAAAGTTGCACTAGGTACAGCAATCAAGATGGCCACCGTATTTTTGTATAATTTGTTTTTAGATCCGTCTGTTAAATTCACTTAAAAATCAGTCTTATTGTTGGAAACCACTTGACCAATTTAGGTAAAAAATAATAGAAATAAGATAGCCCCATTAAAAATTATATATCCGGGATTCCCATTATGGTCACCACAGCTGAACAGATCTCGACCGACGGCTATCGAGCTTTGTGTAAAATACTTAATTCAAGGCTCATGGGAACGAAAATCTGATTGTAATTGCCTGCCTTTATGTAGTGCCCTTAAAAATCCTCCGGAATACCACAACCTTAATTTCGATTATCTTCATTATTTAGAATCTCATCGAATCCATTCCGTAGACGGAACAGTATAATTCTTTGCCAAATTTGTCAAAAGGCGACAAATGCTTGTGTCACCGTACTCGTTTTTGTGCAACAGGAGTTGCTTATTCTTCCGGAAACCATGAACTCGTCTTCGTTTTTGTAGAGTTCGAGTTACGCAAGCTTCAGTTTTCTGTGGAGTGTCTACAAATGTTTGACATTTATTTCATTTTGTTGGCTATGTTACTGTTTGTCTTTCAAATTAACGATTTCCGTATGGCCCTTTGGTATCTTCGAATTCTTTTTTAACAGAAACAATTATTATAAACAATTATATGTAGACTTTTTGTAGTGTCTGTTGAGCGATATAAACTATTTGGAGCCCTCTGATATGACACACAGAGTGTCTGAAAGCTGATGAAAGATGAATAGAGTTTTTTATATTTTGTTCTCTCATTTCTGTTTCATAATAAATCTTTCTACGAGCACAAATCAAATATAGAGCAATTATTTATTTGGAGTGATTTAGAGTGTTTTCTTATGGAGTGGAATCCACCCTTGTCGGAGGCCTGGCGGAGACCTCTTGATTTGTAAATTCCATCTCTTCTTTTAGTAGATGGAGTACGGCCTTTATGAAATTTACACCATTTTTTTCATTTTCATAGTCGGAGGACAGATGCCTAATGATTTTTTTACTGTTTAGCTTTAGCTAATTAAACGGTTTATTTGTTTACAAGAAACTGGTCTTGAATGTCAGCTCACAGAATCGTCTGTTATGTCCACACATTTCAACATAACATGGTATATTTCCATTCCCTAGACTAAGACTACAAAATAGTCTTAGTCACTGATAACTCTATATACCCTGGTTCTTATTTTAAGGTATTTTAGAGTGGTTCTAAATATAAAATATGTAGTTCTTATTTGTAAATACAAGTGTTTTTTATAAATGTCTTTGTAAGAAGACCCTGTCAACAATCGAATACCGAATATTATTTCTTTTTTACAAATTTCTATTTGTGGTGTAAATTTTGGCTAAGATTTAATAATCAAATATCGAACCGTAATGCAAGGTCTCAATTCAATTATTAATTGTTGTCACAGTTGATCAAAATAAGAGGTTTTGACATTTTCCCAAGTATTTGTTTGGTTCACCAGTGTAGCAATTTTCTAAAAGTTAAAAACAATAAAAAAACGTATGTGAATGGTTATTCTGTTGTAAATAGTTTTAAAGTTTCCTTCAATTTTACTGAACCTGATCTAGCTTACTGAACTTTTCATTTATTTCATTTTGTTTATTTACAATTATATATGAGACAACATTTTAAAAATGTTTAATTATTATAATATCTAAAAATTATACAAGTGAAACAAATAAAGAAGAAGATGGCCATACCTCTTTGTTTGCATAGGCTCGTGGTGATTATTATGACAAAAACCAGTGGGTGCCGAGTCTTTTTGATGATTGTTGAACAGTTTTCCAGCACATTTGGGTTACTTTAGTGTTTGTTGGGAGACAATGTTTGTTTTTTCTAAGTTGGAAAGGCGACAGGTGATTGAACAATAGATTAAGAAAGAGCAAAAATTTTGGCGGAAAATTATGCTTTTGGTGCAGCTATCGTTGTCACCCAACTAGCAATTACAACAGTGATCGCATCTTAATATTAACATTTATACTGCAGCTGGACCATTTCCTGTTGACTTTATTTCCTAAATATAGTAACAAAGTGATATTTTGTACAA
>JARWCS010370567.1:0-18180 GCA_034783895.1 Geukensia demissa | reverse complement strand
GGACCTGTAGAAGTTTAAATTCTACTGTCATTTGGTGGGTGTCTGTCTCATGGACAATCATGCCACATCTCCTATTTCATATTCTGTAATGTCTCTAGATAGAAATAAAACAATTTAATACGTCTATTTTAGCTCTGAAAATTTATTTTTCAAAAGTTTTTTTGAAGGGGGGAGGGGGGTTATCGGACATTAATTTATTAGTTTTCATTGATCTTGGAAAGGCTCGTCTTAGGAGTGGTTGAGACGGTTTGCATCTTTTTGTCACGGAAGCGTCAACGATAAAAAATTATGGGACATTATTATGAAAATACAGTGAAACTTCTCTAAACCGGCCAGCAATGGGATAGAAAATTTTGGCCAGTTTAAAGGGTTGGCCAGATTACAGAGGTTAATTTACAATAGCAGATACCATTCGAGTAATAGTGATTGTGACCGGTTTACAGAGGTTGGCCAGTTTTCAGAGGGATGGGTTTAGAGAGGTTTCGCTGTATTTGTTTCCTTTTTTGCATCTCAATTCACCTGCTAAGTAGGTATTAAAGATTTTTTCTTTAAAATACACCTGTATAGACATTGACTGTAAAGGCCCTAGTAACGAAAAAATACTATGTTTTGTACTTATCTGAGATTATCAGAAGGTAGAACAATTCTAGCCATTGTTCATTTTTTCTAAATATAAGTAATTTTTGCTCTCTGAAAAGCCTGTTGGTACACAGCTATTGGTCTTGTTTTTTGTATACAATGCATTGAGGGTATTTGTAATTGTATTTCTCGACACTCCACCCTTGAAATATTATCTCCTTTACAACAATATTGTTGTATTTATATAAGAAAATGTAGTCAACACAAAAGCTTATAGAAATTTACCCTGTATAAAGTGTTTTATGCAGCAAGCATTTTAATCCTAGCAGAAACTGTCAACTTGACCACAAGGAGTTTACATTGACTGTACATTTTTGTTGGGATTAAGACTTTAGTCATTGACTTAATCACTGAATTAATGGCTTTTTTCTGACAGGAAGAATGTTAATCCTGAAAGAGAGAAGTCTTTAAAGTTAGGTCTGAAGTGTTAACTTTATATAGCTATATTTACATAAGTATTAGGGCTGGTTTAGTCATGTCATATAGAAACAATCAGATAGGTTAGAATAAAAGTTGTTTGTTGTAAAATAAACTTTGATCTATAGCTATGGTAAAAGAGGAATTCAGGTTTTTCTTTGAATGAAGATGTCTTAACCTTTTCCCCCATAAAGAAGTTTTTGATGCTGTTCTTTATCTTAGCAACCAGATTGTGGCCTCAACCCCTGGAGAAGTGTTTGGATGATAACTCTACTCAACCCCTGGAGAAAATTTGGGATGGTTACTGTACTCATCCCCTGGAGAAGATTTGGGATGATTACTATGCTAATCTTCTAGAGAAGTTGGGCATGACTACTCAACTTAATCCCTGGAGAAGTTTTGGGATGATTAATGAACTCATTCCCTGGTGAAGTTTTGGGATGTCGGTGATTATTTTACTCATCCCCTAGAGAAGTGTAGGGATGATTACTGTTCTCAGCCCCTGGAGAGGTGTAGGGATGATAACTATAATCATCCTCTGGAGAAGTTTTGGGATGATAACTGGACTCTGTTCGGTTTGATTTTTATTAGAACCCTCTTAAAGATGTTGAGTGGTCTTAGTTTCTAAAGTTTTGGGGGTTTTTACTAGTAAAATGACACTAGAATTACCCAAAAATCCAAATTGTATCCAATAAAGCAAGTTTCTTTCATCTGTTATTTATATATTAAATCACTTTTGGTGAAAAATAATAGTGAAAATGGCATTTTTTTTCTCTTTTGAGGCTAAACTTTCTCTGAATGCTGAACTACACATGTTGGGGAATTAACAAATTTTTGTGTGAGTGAATTTGTTTTGAGTACTCAGAAGACTTTGCTTAAAAAGACAATATGCGTAGGTTTCTGCAATAGCAACTAATATATATGTGTATGATGCATGAAACTTGTCATTCTTTAATTAAAATTTTACAGTTTGTGAATGAAATTATGCATATAAAAATCAGGCATTAATAGATGGGGGAAATTGGGTCTACCACTTCCTGATAAGATTACTTAAAATATTAGAAAATCTTATGATATAGAAATAGGAGATGTTGTATTATTGTCTGTGAGATGGCCATCCAACAAGTATAAATTATTATCATCTACAGGTTCCCTTGACGCCTTCAATAATGGACAGAGATCCACTCTGTAAGACAAGCTTTTAAAAGAGCCCAAAATAAAAGGTGATGATATTCAAAAATAACAATAATTGACCAATTAAGTATGATTTTTTTTTAATTTGTGGGGGAAATGCCATAAATATTAACAATTTATATAGTTTATGCCCCAACTGTTACTGAAATTCAGGATATACACTTAAAAACAATGAATATATAGTGGATTGCATCACTTTGGTTTATGAAACAAAATCCTAGCACCAATGTGATTCATAAAAACCAAAATCACACCACCACTGGGATTTATGAAAACCAAAATAACTGCACCACTGGGATTCATGAAAACCAAATCACTGCACCACTTTGATTTATGAAAACAAAAACCATTGCACCACATTGATTTATAAAAACAAAATAACTGCACCACTGGGATTCATGAAAACCAAAATCAACAAAAATAACTGCATCACTTTGATTTATGAAAACCAAAATAACTGCATCACTTTGATTTATGAAAACCAAAATAACTGCATTACTTTGATTTATGAAAACCAAAATCACTGCACCACTTGGATTCATGAAAACCAAATCACTGCACCACTTCGATTCATGAAAACCAAAACCATTGCACTACTTTGATTTATGAAAACCAAAATCACTGCACCACTTTGATTTATGAAAACCAAATTTACTGCATCACTTTGATTCATGAAAACCAAAATCACTGCATCACTTTGAATAATGAAAACCAAAATCACTGCACCACTTTGATTTATGAAAACCAAAATCACTGCACCACTTTGATTTATGAAAACAAAAACCATTGCACCACATTGATTTATAAAAACAAATACACTGCACCACTGGGATTAATGAAAACCAAAATCACGGCACCACTTTGATTTATGAAAACCAAATCACTGCACCACTTTGATTTATGAAAACCAAATCACTGCATCACTTTGATTTATGAAAACCAAAACCATTGCACCACTTTGATTCATAAAAACAAAATTGCTGCACCACTTGGATTCATGAAAACCAGAATCACTGCACCACTTTGATTTATGAAAACCAAAATTACTGCAAAACTTTGATTTATGAAAACCAAATCACTGCACCACTTTGATTTATGAAAACCAAAACCATTGCACCACTGTGATTCATAAAAACCAAAATCACTGCACCACTTTGATTCATGAAAACCAAAATCACTGCACCACAGTGATTCATAAAAACCAAAACCATTGCACCACTTTGATTCATGAAAACTAAAATCACTGCATCACTTTGATCCATGAAAACCAAAATCACTGCACCACGGTGATTCATAAAAACCAAAACCATTGCACCACTTTGATTCATGAAAACCAAAATCACTGCACCACTTAGATTCATGAAAACCAAAACCATTGCACCACTGATTTATGAAAACCAAAATCACTGCACCACAGTAATTCATAAAAAGGTTATTGCAGCACTTTGATTCTTAAAAACCAAAATCTTTCTCCTATCACACAACTCAATTTTACATTAGGCTTCTTCTTATTCTGAAATTTCTAATATTTTGAGATCTTATTCCACCAATGACATAGTCACTGTAATTTGCTCTGAGAATTATTTTACTGCATTACACCTGATATGAAAAGTCAAGAGGATTTTTGTGCTCTTTTTAAGACTAATTTCTTATAGGTTAGAAGTTTCATTGAAAAATTTATAGAACACTCGAGCCATTGGGGTAAAATAAATATTTGTTCTCAAACTTTACAATAGTATATTACTAATTGTTTACAGAAAAGGAGAGAATGGTGTTCATTTTCAGACATTTTTTTGCAGAATTATTTATTGCATCATACCCCCTGCAACAAAGTTTTGGGGGGTATATAGGTTTCTGCCTCTGTGTAAATCTTGTCTTGCTTTGATCTTTTGAATTCTTTAAATGTGATTGATACTTGTTGTTACTCGCTACCAGAAAGTGTGTCGTGAATATGGTTGGAATGTTCGTCTGCAAGGAGGTTGAAACTTAGTTTAACTTAATATGAAAATGAAAAGAAATAAGGTTTCATAGAGACTACACTCCAACCACGAGAAAAACAAGTGGAATTTACATATCTAAATGTCTCCACAATTGTAATATCTGATACTGTTCTCAATATGCAGTACTAAGTAGAATATAAATTAAATCTAGTTGAATTATTGCCTCCCACCAGAAGGTATGTTACAGATCAGCTTGTAAAATATATGGTCTCAAATTGAGGTGTATTTTCATTGAAAGCAACCAAGATTGTTAGCACATCAGTTGTATCTTTTGTATACAGGCACCTTGCAGGTTCTGGTTATTCATTAGTTACCTGTTGAGAGTTCAATTAGATAAATTGTTAACTTATTCTCAGGTGTTTCTGTTATTGTTTGATGTAAATGGTGTGTATATATGTGTCTGCCAAACAGGAAGTAGACATTTGACAGACCTGGAAAGAGGAGACACTGAACAACTCGCCCAGAAAATGCTTCAGACTCAATATCAAATCAATCCAACATACACAGGCCGAGACATCTTTGAAAAAAATTGATGGGCAGATGGACAGGAATAAAACTTAATGCCCCATCCCCTAGAAGCAGAGGCATAAAAACCATGATTCATGGGTTTTTTGTGACTGTATGATGCAACCAACTAAGATGTTTATGAGTAATTATTATGGGTATAGCCTCTGGTTTTGTGCAATTGTTCAACCATAGTAATCAGGAGATTTGGTGACTGAACAACATCTACACAAATTGATATTTATTTTTCAAAATGTAGAGATCTCCAAACAACCTTACAAAATGATGGCATACCACTCTAGTGATGAGCTCCACAGATAAAGTGACACACCCATATACCTCAATGTTGATAAAGACAACTCTGTCATGACAACGACACAAATCAACAACCACAACTTCTGACTTTGGACAGCCATGTGGAACACTGTTCATTTCACATGTTCCTTTATACCTTTGGATGATATTGACTAAAAGATTTCTGTCACCTATCTTTGTAGATTTTATTTTCCTTTTATGTAATGCAGACTTTGGTTTATAGCTCTAAAATTTTCATTTCAGGTTATCTTAGATCTGAATTGAGAATAAGCTGAGATATTTTGTTTTTGAGATATAAGAATATTATCCTATTTGTCAATACACTAAAAGCAGGTTTTTGAAATATTAATAACTTATAGGTGTGAAATTTGTATACATAATCAGTTTCATTTAATAAGATTTGCAAAATTTGGCCATTAAATTGTCATTAAGGCATTTATGAGTATGAATCCCTGGGTATCATATCACTGTAAGCTATATGGCACCATGTATTTAAGTGCTCTTTTGAAATTGTAAATATATTTTGACAACTAATTTGATTCCACTAAAACATTTACATAAATATAGAATTAATATATCTTAGTCTGAATTTGTCCTGCTATGATGTATTTTTAATCAAGAGAAACTATATAACAAATTTTAAAAAGTATATAATTTTAAAACAGATTTTATTATTCAATTTATGTATTTTTAATTAACTGTCATATTTGATGAATTATTTCAATTTAATCTAGATAAATTTATTTTGAATTATGTCTTTATATCTAGCATCTATGATGCGAGTCCTCAGTTTAATGGTCAATAAGCACATCTTTACTTCCTTGTCATAATTTGTCAGGACTGTGCTGTTATATTCAGGTGAGGTTGTTGCAAAATCATAATTCATAAATCTGTTTATTTCTAGTAAGATATTGCTAATGTAACAGTACAGCATGTTTTGACTCCAAAAATTATAGGGCATGACCTGGGATCAAACCAAGGAAACCTAGGATCCTTCACACTGTAGTCAACCACTCTACAAACTGAGCTCTATAAGGCGATCTCCACTAGCACAGATAATGGTGTTATGGTTATATAACTAAATCATTCACAACAGTTAATTGTTAAAAGCATCCCTGAAAGGATCTAAAAAATTAGCGTGGTACTGCACTTTTTATGTTTTTTTTATGATATTGTGTTCTTAAGATGCAGCAATGAGTGATGCAGCCTAACAGACATTGTCATTCTTTCAATCTAATTGAAATTTGATATCCGCACTTGCTTGTCCTTTTTTGTTTTTTTTCTTTGGTCGTGTCGTCCATGACCAGCCAAAGACGAAAACACAAATAAAAAAGGGGAGAAAGTGTGGGGATCTAATTTTAATTAGATTGTCATTCTTTTTTTGTTGAAAATATCACATTTAAACCACATGACATACACAAGTTCATTTTCAACATTTGAAACCATATCCAACCTTAAATGTTGTAAATCTTTTTCTGATCACACTGAGCTGATAATGATTTAATAGCAACTTCAATTTTTCTGCCCCTGCCTTTAGGTGACTGGGCCATTAAGTTTTACGTCTTTCAATTTTTGTCAAAGAATTCTCAAATTGTGTATGTTGGAAAAATATGATATTGGGTCTGAAACATTATTAGGGGGAGTTTTACTGTGTCTCGCATGTTCAGGTCCTACATATGTCTACCTCCTGATTGCCGGGTAGGGGGGATCCATGTCCCATGGACACAATATCTCTCAGTTCCTTATATAATTCTTATAAAATCATCTTTTTTCTAAATTGCTCTGAATTCATTTCTGGTTTGAATTTTAATGAAATTTAAACCTTTAAAATTGAGAAATGTTAGAAGTTTCTTGTAATAATTTTGAAATTATTTCATTTCTTATGCATCAGACCCAAAATTGTATCTTACTTAAATAGATATAAAGGAATTTAAGGTGCACAGAAACTATTTTTAAGATTGACTCATGATTTCTCAGAAATAAGCAAACTTATATAATTCAAAATTTTAAACAAATTGCTGAGATTTCTTTATTAATTATACAATTGAACTTAAAGTAAATCCAGTGAAAGTTATTGGACAATTATGGTTTTATTTGAAATATATATTGGAAATAAATTTTGCCATTCATTTCTGGCACTAACTGTGTGTAACTTCACGAGACCATACACCATAAACATATCTACACAAGGGTTGGCAGGAATATTTTTGAGGAACAAATGTCTGTTTAAATATTTTATATGTATAACGTAGTGTTTTCTAAAGAATTTTTTAGTTCAGGTATAGATCATTTCTTATAGAGAAAAGGGAACCATAGGCAATCATAGATACTTGATCTAAAAAGGGAGAAAAAATCAAAATTTTACTAAAACCTCTTTGAAATATTTAAAGTTTTACCCCAAAAGGGAGTATAGGCCCCTAAACCCCTTCTGTGTCCAACTGTTTAGTTTTTTACTGTTCAGTTTAACAAAAAATCTTTGTTTCCAACATGAACTTAGAACATTGTCAATTATAAATGACCAGAAAATAAATACCTGTAATGTAAAGGATTTTGTATGTTTTGATTTACCAGTTAATGCTTAAATCTTTCTTCTCTAGAATTTGACATCCGTCCCAAGTTAGAAGTATGACATTTGATTGCTACCTTGCATGTATTTTAATGAATGGTTGCTTTAGTTAGATTTTGGGTGTATTCACCATACTTTTTATAATTCTATCATTTTATTGATTTTTTGTGGACTTGATCCTTTTGACATTTTAAGTGTTTTGGTTATATTGACAAACCGTCTTTGTCAAATAAAATAAAAATATTCAATAAGGTTTTACCTGGTATTGATAAATTTCAAATGCTTTTTAACCATAAAATGTCATAATTTGCTGGTTTTAGAACATTTTTGTTGTCATTTACAATACCAAACACAGAGTTAGGTTCAGTTCATCAAAATTTCAATTATCCAATCTTTTCATGCCAAAATTGAAATTTTACATATTAGTTTTAAAATTTTGTTGTGAATAGACTGTTAAATTGTTTCCACTACCTCCCAAAGTATTTGAACAAAATTCTGATATAAAATTAAAAACCGCAGCGGTAATTACATGTGCTTACTGCCAGGTATGAAGCTCTGATTGAATTTTTTTCTGGAAAGGATTCAAGATAGAAATTCAGAAGAGACCATTGTATATGTTTTATTTGACATAACAGGAAATTATTGAAAAATTTAAATGTTTATTTATTTAAAGGACAAAATTTTTTCATTTATTTCTGTTTAATCAAGTTTTGCTGCTTACAGGAATGCTTAAAAAAATCATCAATTTGTAAAACATTAATAATATCCCATATAATGGACATTTATAGATTATTTTTTGGTAAACACAAGATATAACAGTAAGAAATGTATCCACTCTACAATAATTTTTGTTACTTAATTCATGCAGGCCAATAACCAGGCATTTCCATTGGGATCACCGTGTTCTTTGCAACATGTCGAATTATGCCTAAAAATTTTCAAATTTTAAAGGTCATTTGGTTTTAAAGGTCAAAGCTAGAGCAAAATCTCAACTTTAATGCCCATATTTCAAACAAAATCTCAACTTTGATTAATATATGTCAAGTAAAACACAAGCATTAATAGTGCTTATTTGTTTTTATACAGTCAATATTGTTTATGGCAGTGTCATGAACAATTCTTAACATATTGTTGTGCCTTTGTTAAATGTTTCTTATAATGTTGGCCCACTCTCTAATAAAGTGAGTATAGTATGTCATAATTTGAGCTATATCTAACATTTACAACAGTTATGAAGATATTTTTTATAATTTCAGCTTTTTGAACTTTAGACCATAACAGTTATTGTGATTGTTTGGTGTCCATCAATATTTCACATTTCTCAATTCTGTTCTGTCATGGTTGAATCTGGATCCTCATTTAAAATTTTGTCTGCTAACTAGACTGATCTAGACTGCCAACCAAGATGGCTACTATTACTAAACAGATTCTCCTTTGAAGTTGTAACCATACTTTGTTGAAATTGTATTTGAGTGATCACATATCAACATTAAATCAGGCATCCCAACCAGTCAATGAAGAAGGCCACCAAAGCCAAATCTTATGAGTTTATAAAATGACTGTTTTATGGAATATTGTACAAAAATAATTGGTCTGCAACTATTTGCTGCAATGGAACTTAAGTTTACAGTATAGTCAATTAAAGGAATCTTTGTTACTTTGCCTCTGTCTGCCATGGTGGCTGCCACTTCTGCCTACTTGAACAATTACCATGGTCAATGTTGATATCTGATAACAATCCTTGATGTGTTAAGTGTTCACAGGTATTACCAAAAATTTTGGACAATATTTATCATTTAAGTAAGAACTTCTTATGAAAATGACTGAAATGGGAGGCAAAAATGTTTAAATCTGTCAAGTCATAGTGACAAATCATAGATAGTCATTAAAAATTAAGTACTAGGTATTAAAGAGATGTGAAAATGTAAAAAAAAATCATTATTATTCTGAATTTTGCTCATGCCAGAAAAAAATATCACTTAATTCTCTGCATGTGATATATTGATTGCCTTCATATCATACATGTCCCTGGATTTTATGTTATGGTTTCCAAATTTTTGAGATCGCACACTCTCTTTTTGATAAAGTATGTCAAAATCAAGTAAAGTTATTATCTTGGAAGTGGTAATGATAAAATGGACTTTGCTTAGGGTTGTACAGAATTGTGTGTCAATTTGGAGATATGATATCAAAACTTTCCTGTGCATTACCATATTTTTAAAAAAATTTGTTGTTGGTAATTTTAAAAATGAAAAAATCCATGTATTGTTGACATATTTTGTTTTATAATTATTTCTATTGTGAGAAATAAATAAATAAAAAGAGTGCTCTGTGAAACACAATCCTGATGTGAAAATGAAGTTTGAGAACACTAGTGTTATCCACAGAAATGATGGAAAAAGAGATTTTGTAAGGGGGTAAATCTCTTATTTTACCAAAAATAAACTATTCTCAACTTTGCATATCTCTTTTATGTTATTAACAAAATAAAAACCTGCCGTCCAACATACTTAACTTTGTTATATTCTGATTGTCTGACAGTAGATGAATATTTTATAGATAGAAAATCTCATCTTACAAAAACAGATATTTTACTGGGAATATCTTAATCCATTAAAATTTAAAATTGGATACAATAACAAATCTCCTGACACAATGGTTAGAAAGATATATTACCTGTTTTAAAATCTTCCTGCTGTTAAAGCCATTAAGATTTTATTGCTCCACCTTTTTTCTAAATCCTTCCTTTTTTATGGAGACGCTAATTTCATATCCTGCACAAAAGATGACAATTTTTTTCAATTTTAAATTTGAAAGGTAAGTAAAATTGTATTGAGTCCTAAAATTTTAAAACAAAGTTGGGTTATGTGATTAACTATATGTATAGAATTCTTTTGATGTTCATTATTCTGCAAAATGTAAAAATTGTGACAAAATTAGAAATTCTTATGTCAGATCATGATAGCATTATTTACATGTACAGTTTTTCCTGAAATCTTAATTAATTTTTGTTTTATTTCAAAGTTCGTGCAATAATTTCTAAGTTTGTTGTAATCTGTTGATCAAAAAGACTGGTAAGTTTAGGTCAACATAAGGCCTTAAGCAATGAGCAAATCTTGCTCCAAATGCCTATTTCTATACTTGGTCTGAAAAGTATGAACATGAACAGAAGTTATAACTCAGTGCCCTCCCATTTATCTACTGGATCACTAGGAAGTATTTCTGAAAAATTCTGAATCCACTTCTTTGCATTTCGAACATGTATAGCTAATTCTTTTACTCAAATAATAATAATAACTGTATTAGGAAACATGTGTTGTAGGGGACATCTGTAAAGCTAATAAAACATTAATCTAATTGTTCTGTTGACATGGATACAGGCAGACAGATGTTGATTTAAACTATTTTTTATGTTGACTTGATTATTATTGAAATTGGTCTTATTTTACCACCAATAATCACCTGGGATTGTCAGTCCTCTTATTTTGGTAAGTAAACTCCTATTCTGTAGTGAAATTGGCTTGTGCATCTCGGATAGGAAATAAAAACTTTAAGATAAAAAATGCTAAAAAAACAGTAGGTTCATCTAGCATGCAAGGATACCTTACATGTAATAGTGCCAACAGTTTAACTTGAAGCACATGCAAAAAACAATGCTTCATTGACCTGATGCTCCCATGTTTGGCTATTTTTTCTTAACACAATAACAAAATCTGAAAAGGGAATTTAGAAAAAGATTAAACTATCTTACCAGCAAAAGAATTTGGATGTGCCACTGTTTGTCCTTGATATTTTTCATAAAATACCAATAGACATAAAATCGATCAAAATATTTGACATATTCTAGAGTTCACAATCTGCAAGCAAAAACATTAAATTAGTAGAAACAAAATTTTCCAAATTTCCAACTGAGTGGTAAAAAACTAAGAGCATATAAAGAAATCCAAAATATACAAAATTTAATTAAACTGCAATGTATTTTATAAAAATCAAGATGATTATATCAAAGGAATTTTTTAAAGGGGTAGGTAGGGGAAGCCACATATTTGACCCAACTTTAGATTTTATGACGCAACAATAAGTGGGTTGTGAAAGTGCTAATAACTGTCTTTTAATAATTCATAATTAAACCTTATATAATTTTTATTATTTTGTCAAAATATCAGGGCACATTTGACTATTTCAACAAGAATGTAAGGTTTCTGTAAAACAATTTTGGAGGTGTTTTGCTTTTAAAACTAGATATAATAACACAAAAACATCACAAAGATATTTTACCTTGTGGACATTGTGGTTGTGATTTTTGCAATTTATATCAAATTCAACAAAATTATATCAAATTAATTTTTTTTAGTATTTTCACATTAAAAGCAATTTATTTTTGCAAGATGACCATTGTAGAAGCAATTAAACTAAAACACTGTTGGATTTTCTTGTTATAGACATTGCTCAATACAAATGATATAGAGTAAAAAAGATTAGCCACTTTTCATTTTCAGCCAAATTCTTGGACCAAAACTGTGGCTTTTAACACCATGGCCTTTAGTAAAAAGAGAGAGCTTTCAATGAAATGTACTTTAGGTTGGCACATGTATCAATATTGTGTTTGGGTTCTTCCACATTACATAATTACTACATTTACCCAAAACTCGATCAATTATTTCTGGACGATTTGAGTAACGTAAAGGTTGAACTGGTTACAAAACTGAAGGCAGGCATCTTGTGTAATTTGTTTAGTTGATCGAATTCTGTCTGAATCATTGAATAATGTTAGGGTGGATATCAGGGTCATTAACATCTTTACAAAATTATTATTTGTACCTTCTGAAAATTTTGTGATGCGTTTTATTGTTGATGAAAATTTGCATTTGAAATGAGACTTTTGTGCAAGCGGCAATGAAAGCTACTTTTAATGCTTTGCACGGGGCCAATTTTATACTGTAAAAAGACATCAATCACTTTATAAACATTCAATGTCTACAAAAATGTCTTGATTTAAATACATCTCTGTCAGTTAATGCCTCATTAATGAAAAGATTAATTGAAAAAATGTAATATTATTCCATATAAATTAGCAGTTATATGACAAAGCAGCTTAAAATTTGTTGGGTTTACATCGAGCAGAGTAGGGGATTTTATTTTTAATCCAAAATTATTTTGCAAAACATTATGTTCTCTTAAACTTTTGTCTCTGTGTAAGAATCCTGTTGAATTCTAATTGTTACTGGTTTTACACCTGTAATTAATGCAGTAATTGTTGATGTATGGGTTATACATCTATGGTGTAATACTGCAATGGGTGTTTTGTTTCACCATAATAAGGTCTCCCTTTTGTATAAGGCAGACATACTGTGTTCCTCTTTTAATACATTTGTGTCCATGCCATTACTTTTTTATCCTTTGACATAGGCATACCGTATATGGCACATGGGTATATCACCATGAGATGATGTGTCACGAACATTCTTGATCCCAGTTTGACCTTGACATTTGACCTTAAGGTCAATTTTTTTTTACATGGCTTAATGCCCTGGCAACAACTGATTTTCCTTTGACAAAGGCTTACTATATTTGGCACATGAATGTATCACCATGGGATGATGTGTAGTGTAGACTCATGACCCCAGTATGACCTTGATCTTTGACCGTAAGGTTAAATTCATGTTTTTTTGTCATGGCTACAACTTTTTTGTCTTTTAAAATTGGCATACTGTACTTTGCGCATGGGTATATCACCACAGGATAATATGTCATGACCTAGTATGACCTTGACCTTTGACCCCAAGGTCAAATATCAAGACTTCTTGGGGCCACAGGTTTTTGTCTTTTGATGTCAGATTTCGATAATTGTTAAGTTGGTGGATCATCATGAGACGATGTGTCACATAAATTCATAACTCCTATGTGACCTTCACCTTTGATCTCAAAGTTAAAATCTTCAGTTATTTGACATAGCTTCTTGTCTGGCTCAAATTTTTGTCTTCTGATTTATTGTTTTCATTTTTTATGTATCGGTGAATCATCATGAAATGATATGACATGTAGATTCATGACCATTACATGACTTTGACCTCTTATCTTATGGTAAAAATTTTCAGTTATCTGGCATAGTTTCATATCCAGGTCTCAACATTTTTGTCTTTTTGGTGTAGAGTTTTCATTAGCATAGTGCCATTGCCCCTTCTACTACAATTTTACAGTATTCTTGTACTTCCAATATACAAAGAGCAAACATGTGTTTTAGTATCCTTAAACAGACATGCATTGAATATTTGGGCCTGCTATCCACTTCAGGAATGCATAAACAATTGTATTATAGGGTACCAGATTTGTAGGTGTATGTATATAGAATATTTGGTTCTATTGCTTTGTCATATAACAATCTTGCAGGGATAAGCACCTTCATGAAATTCTAATCCAACCTTTGACCTTAAGGGGTTTCAAAGGAGACCTTGCTACCTACCTTATGATTTAAAGTGACATTCAAATTATTCTAAAAACAAGTTCCAACCTTTGTTTACCTGTCTCATTTTCTTAAAAGTGACTTGAGGCCATTCTTAAATTCAACCTTGTGACCTGTAGAATTACCTGTGGGTACCATCCTGGAGCCCCAAACATCATGGGATTAAAGAGGAATACTGCAGTGTGTTCCATAGAACCTTTAACTGTTATCATATTGGCCCACTTACCTCTCAAAGTTTTACTTATTGTCATTTATATACAAATTTAGCATAATATAAACTATTTGTTTAGTAAGTGACTGGTTCAAAAGGAGATGCAAAGCTTTTAATAATAAAATCTGACACATTTCTTATCTAGATTTTAAAGATCCTTTTAATAATGCTGATGAGATGAAATTTATATGACATGGGTTTAATTTCTGTCATAGATAGGGCTATAAATGTTTACAAATACATAGTTTCAATGGTAATCGCTCATTTTGACAAGTTCTTGAATTCCCTACTTATCTATAGACTTTGTACATGTATAAGGAACTGAGTGGTACTATACTTCTATAATCCCTGCATGCCAGCATATTTTTCTGCAGTCTACTTAGGCAGATTTAAGTACTACGAAACTGTATAGCCTTGCTGCTATATTGACATTACAAACCGGTCTACTAAACTGTTCAGGATATTGCAGAATACAAGTTTACCAATGTTGAATAAATATGGTTATTTTTTATATGCTATATGTACATTTTAAGAAGTAACCTCTCATCAGTAGCATTAGAATCAAAACATAGGAAGTCTCAGATCCACACCGCAATTGATCTCTTATAGATCCATGCAGCAATTAATTAATTGCTTAAGCAAAGCAGTAATTTTTAGACAGATGTACCAGCTGCTCAAACATATGAATTCTTTTATTTTACCCCCACAATGAATAATAAGTGTTTAGGAGATTTAGGTTTTGTCAGCATATTTTATGACTCTGTCAATTTTTTTTATTTTTGTTATTTGAGTTCATGATCATAAGAGGTCCAATTGACATGAAAAATGTGGAATTTCTGTTAAAATCATCTTTATGAAATTATTTGTTTCCACCCATTAATTTTCAATAGTGAAGATTTTCTCCCTGTTGCTGCAGGTTTTGTCTCCCTTATCTGATTTGTTTCACTTAGAGAGCCTTAGTCCTTTAATAAAACTTTTCCAATTTACATGCATCAGAGTACATTAATTCAGTTTGACCCAGTACTTTCAAATTAAATCTTGGTCATGACTTTTTTGTTTGATCCTATGCAGATTTTCTGTAATTTTGGTTTGATATCTGCACATAAAACATTCATGGACATTTAACTTTATTCTAACTAAACTAATTTTCATTCTTTTGATGTTTCAGTATTGGTAATTAATATTGATTGGTCAGCCAGGCAGATGTGACAGATTGTCCTTCTGGAGGGCATGAAACTTGGCAGAAGAGTGTTGGTCCACCAGTTGAATTGATGTGGTAGCATTGATGGTATCAGCATTAGCTTTTAGTGGGTATTTTTTATTTGTTTTATTTAGCCAGTTATCCTAACACTGAAAGTTTGATTTTAATAGTGGAATTCTGGTTTCTTATTCTGATACTATTGTTACAACCTGTAGTTTTAGTAGGCCTGTTAAATAAAAAATCAAAATGTAAATGTGAAATTTCTTCATCCTTGTTATAGCAGCAGTATTTATAGGAGATGAAATACCCCAAAAATTCTAAACACCTGTAGAATGGTTCAAAATACATATTTTATGTTGTTGTCAGAACATTGAAACTTGTTTTTATTGATAAAATTGTTGACATTTTTACCACTAAATTACACAGATACTAATACAGTGGCATTGCAACTGATCTTGTATTTCCTCAAATTTATTGGCAATTCAGTATTAAATCTTTGGAAGTTCTCTTTTTGATGACATCTCATGTTGACAAACTTGATCTTTTATCATCAGGAATTGTACCATGGGCATGCTGTCAGAAACTGTGGGCATTCTTTAGTAAGAATACTAATCTTCATTTTGTGTGTGTTTTTGTTAAGTACTCTTATTGTTGGTAAGAAACTTAATAATTGAATTGGTTGCAGTCTTGTTTGTTTTTTATGGTATGTCTTTTTTTTGCTTTGGTTTGGCTTTTGGCCTTTGAGAATCCAGCAAAGTATAATTAACATGTGTTTCATGTGCCAGTGCCCTGGTCTTTGTCTTTTACATTGTCTTTGTATTTATATTATAACATTGAGGCAAGATATGCTTAATTCTATAAATACTTATTTTATTTGTCTAGAGGATCTAGAACATGTCATAAGTAGTAGGATTACACCCTTGTTGAATTAAGGTGGTCTTGAGATATCATCTTGATTCAATAATATCCCACATTCTTATGTATGGTTACCTTGACATTTATCTCAACCTTCTGTTTTTATATTGGTTTTTAATTATAAGTACAGATAGACTAAAACTTTAGGAAAACCGAAGCATTGCAAAATCACCAAAAAATACTAAAATACATAGTAAAAACCATCAAAGTACTTCTGTGACAAGTGGCAACATAAACCTCAGTTATATCAAGTTTTAAAATTTTATGAAATAGGGGAAAATTTATGCAAAATTGTTAATTAATTTGGGATTTTCTGATAATCTAAATATAACAGTATGGCTTTGTTATCCTTACAAGTAATTAAAGATGTTTATCAGCATGACAAGTGGAGATAATCAAGCACCAAACAATCCACAATGTCTGGTCATCCCATATGTCTTTATTTGGTAAACAATCTCCTGCTGTTAACTGCCCCTTGACAATGACCATTCTATATGTGGAGACTTGTTCTTACCAATATCACTTTGTTAATAATTTTGCAGAGATCAACAGTTCTAAGTGGTAACCATTATAACCAAATGAGAAGACTGAAATAAACTGGAAATTAGCAGAAATAATTGGTAAATATGGATATATCGTATAAGGAGATCATATGGTTGCTGAAGGAAGTGAAACCTTAATTAGAATTCAACAGGCTTTATGAAGTGTTCATCAAAAGCCCTTTTTAGATATTTGGTTGAAAGCCATTGTTGCTAAGGTTTATTTGCTAATGAAGTTTTCAAAAGAGTAACATCTGTCATTTCCATTTGAGGAAGCTCCTGTGTAAAATAAGAGATCTAATCTAAATGCTTACTTGACCATTGTTTTTGAAATACTAAAAAAGTCTCTCCAAATGGTGAGTCCATATTTAGAGGTGGATCCAGACTTTTGGAATAGGGGGGCCCACTTTTTGTGGACCTCTTGATTATTCAATTTTCTCTATTTCTAATGTAGGTTAAAACCAAAATTTACCCCAAAGTTATCATTTTTTATCATTTTTGCCTTTCAAAGATTCACCCCTGATAGTTAAAATATTTTATTTGATCCTTTTACTCCAAATGTTTCGCCCATATAGGCTTTCTTCAGTGGAACACAGTTTTTTTTAGTTGTTACACGGCTTCCATCTATAAATCCTAGCACTGTTTTTGTAGAAACTAATATTGAAATCTTTGTCTCGCTTATTTTGAACTTATTTACTTTTGTGTGTCCAGAGGTTAACAGGAAATAGTATATTAACAAAATGCATGAATTTGTACATTTCTGGTTTGACACACAAGATTAAAATCTTCCAGGAACAATCAACATATTGTTGTGAAATTCCAATTTACATCAGTAAAACAAATTATCTAATGTTTCTTTGCACTTTATGGTCAATAACATAAAAGGTCTCCATAAGAATGAAATGAAAACATTTGACATGTTGTGGTGAAATTTTATACACCATTAATCAAAGGTAAGGGATCTTTGCCATCCAATGTTGACATTTGACATGTTACCCTTGATAAAAATCACACCAATATAAATCTTTTTTAATTATGGAGATAAGTAACAAATTACCTACCCTCTAACAAAAGAAGTTTTTATCATACTATGTTATTACCCAATCATCTGATGATAGGAATTGATATTGCCCTGTAATTGACCAATCAGATTAGCATTAACAAGCCACTCATTTGTCACATTGGCTTTAGGCTTTTATTATACAAAGTTGGGTGA
>JARWCS010370566.1:0-27718 GCA_034783895.1 Geukensia demissa | reverse complement strand
TTGAACGATCTTTTTTGATCTTTTTCGCAGGAGTACAAAAATCGGCTAGTAAGTTTAATGAGAGGTATCGGAAAATAGCAATGGTACACCAGTACAATTTTCAATAACAATTAAAAAAAATGCTGTAAAGTTTACAGTATTGTATATCTGCACAAACAAGGAACGTTACAGTATTGTATATCTGCACAAAAAAGGAAACTATGTGCTATCCCCGCTTTATTGAGGGAATTGTCAAGAAAACAATATTTCGTATCAAGGAAGATGAAATACTGATTAAGTCAGTAAACAGGAAGTAGACTTTCATTAATAGAGCAGGAGCTGCTAACCTTTCCGGAGCACCTGAATTTACACTAGTTTTTGTTGAGTTTGTTAATGTTCTTGATAACTAGAGGTTCAAATGAGTGAGCCTGTATCGCTCACCTAACATATGGCAAATTTAAAACAACCAATGGAAGCCATGATTGTTGCTTCACTTTATATAGGATCTTGCAGAGATGCTTCCGTCAAATATTGTTCCGTTTGGCCAAGTAGTTTCAAAGGAGAAGAGCTGCAATAATCGTCCATGAAGACCATGTTTTTGTCCGATCGAGACAAAAAGAGGAAATTTTGTAAACGACCTTTCAAAGACTCCCACATCAAATATTAATCAATTGACCAATTGGTTTCAGAGGAGGGCAGTTTTTTTTTTATCAGCCAATCAGAAAAAAGAATCGTCCATGGCAGTCGTTTTTTGTCCGATCGGGACGAAATGAAGAAACTTTATAAATGACCTTCCTTAGAGACTCCACATCAAATATTAATGCATTTAGTCAAGCGGTTTCTGGGGAGAAGATTTTCATATATCAGCCAATGAGAAAAAAGAATTGTCCATGGCAACAATGTTTTTTGTCCGATCGGGACAAATTTAGGAAACTTTTATAGATGCTCCACATGAAATATTAATCCATTTGGCCGAGAGGTTTCAGAGGATATTTTTTTAATGTATTAGCCATTCAGAAACAAGAATCGTCCATGAAGGCCATGTTTTTTCTCGATCAGAACAAAACGAGGAGACGTTCTAAAGAACCATCCATAAATGCTGTTTGGCTCCATTTGGTCTAGCAGTGATATTTATAGATGAAAATATAAAAGTTTACGGACAACGAACGATGGACGCCAAGGAAAAATAAAAGAGGAGCAAGAATAATACTTTTTATGATAAAGATTCTGTTTAAATTCGGTTAATTTGTTTATTTTCTGATGAATGGTTTAGAAGGAAAAGTGGATTAGAATTGTTGCCCCCACTTCATTCAGCATATTGAACAAAAATTTCAAGCACCGAAATTCTGGGAAAATAGAATAGAAGGTGTTATACTAAATCTACTAATCAAGAATCTGTGAAAGATTGTTTAATTTCTATTGAGCGGTAAAGAAGGATTAGCATATTAGAAATGGTAACCCCTTTTTTCATTGCATTTTACATGTCCAAATTGCCGCCAGATAATAAATATTGATTTTCTTGAAATAAAATAAGAGGTGCACATCATAATAGAGAATCTATGTATGTTTGGTTAAAATCGGTTCAGTAGTTTTATAATAGTAGCGGATTAGCGAGCGTGATGACGATGCGGACGCAAGACGACAAAGAGATTCGTCCTACTAGAAGCAGGCGACAAGTTGAAATACCACTTATTTGCTTCGTATATATTGATATTTGTGAAAACGTGATAACGCGAAAAAAAATGCACAAATATCAGAGCGAAAAGGTGGTGGAAATCATTTTACATAGAAATCACAAACATAAAAAGATGAAATAAAACAAAAACACGTATCAAAGAAAAGATTATCAGACATCGAACTCCACAATTAAACTGTTACTTTGTAATGTAAAAAATTATATCTTTTTAGGTAACGCGACATCAATTCAGTAAAATAAAATGCAAATATACCAATGTTGAATTGATATTGTGAATTTTTATGCTATATGTTATTTTTGCTATATTTTACCAAGGAAATATTTGAATCCATAACATGTTAGAGGCGTATCTCCTCAGCCAGAACTCATGGCTATTGTATAGTCTTTATTCCGTTTTTATTATTTGATTTTGATTGTTTCATGTGTTAACATTTTTGTATGAAGTCTGTTGTTCAACATGTACATTATCTTTTGGCTGGATATTTAAGAACTCGTGAAATGGGAACGTTTAGCAGCTTCAAATTGAAAAGTGATGCGAATTCCTTTTTAATTTATGGTGATAAAGAAGAGAGATAATTACTGCAATCAATCTGGAAACGTATATTCATACGCAAAACAATTTTCTTTATCTTCCAGTCCTCCTTAGTTTTATCTTCCGAACCACCTTAGTTCAAACGCTTAACAGGAACCGTAAAAATGTACAGACGTTCAATGATTATCTTCCTGCTGTCATGAAAACAAATCCGTTTCTATAACGGTTGTGATAAGCATCGATTGCGCGTAAACACCGGCTTTGTCTAATAAGAAACGCGAAGGTTGCCACTAGTGGAGCAGAAG
Source organism: Geukensia demissa (assembly GCA_034783895.1). Classification (NCBI taxonomy): domain Eukaryota; kingdom Metazoa; phylum Mollusca; class Bivalvia; order Mytilida; family Mytilidae; genus Geukensia; species Geukensia demissa. The sequence continues at coordinate 25,206 of JARWCS010370566.1, read as the reverse complement.
GTGCTTACTCTTCCAGGGCACCTGAACTCACATTAATTTTTGTAGGATTCGTGTTATTTCCCACGTGTAAGAAAGAGAAATCTAAAATCTCAACCGGTCTTTACCATTTTTCCAAATGTGAGAACGGCATTTCCCTATGTTGAATCCTGCCACTCAAGATAAAATTTCGGATTTCGGTGTGGTTAGTTTCGTTCATGTTTCCATTTTAGTTTCTTCGTTGAATTTGTCTGTCGCCTTGTTTTTTCTGACTTTTCCAGACTGGCAATGCAATTTTCTATCCCGTAACAGTTAACACGTTTGTTATATCTCTTCAAGACGCCTTGTTTACATAACTTTAAAATAAATTGCACCAATGTTTAGGTGGGGTTCAATTGGTCATATGTGTGTTAGGTTTTTTTATATATATTTGTGCATATTTAGATAGTGTCTTTTTTTAAAGTGTGTCGTGTCTACAGACTTGTCTTGTCTTGTTTGACCTTTTTGTTTTGTCTCTTTTTCTCGACTTTTCTTTATTTTCAAAAAAAAATTTAAACCAGCCCTCCTTTATATTTTTCTTTCCGGAGCACCTGGCCTTGTTTTGCAAAGGAGTTTGTAAAATCCGAGCTTCTGTTATTGTCTGTAAAGCCTGTTTGCTTATTTCGAATACGTCTAGTCGTTTTGAACCCCTTTTTGGATCTCTTGCATAGATTTTGTACTCAGGACTTGAATAAGAATGTTTTACTTACGAATCCGTTCCTATATCGGTTGTGATTTACATCGATCGTGACTAAATACCAGATGTGACTACCGAGCATAACGACGGCAGACACTAGTAAAGCAGGAGAACTCGCCCTTGTTTTGTAGGGATGTTGTTACTTCACTGTAAGTTTTGAGTGTAGTGTTATTTTTGTTCTATGTTTGTTTTTTTTTCGTTTAATTTTGTTGGCCATGGTCTTGTCAGTCTTCTGACTTAATGATTTCTGTCTTCCCCTTTGGTATCTTTGGATGTTTCTTAAATATATGATCATGGACTTTGATTACAGAATCATTTTTAAATATAACATAGTTTGTTATTATAAAAAAGATGTTGAATAAAGATGTTAATATTTATCGCAGGCAAAGTCTTTCGAGATACTAAAGTGTAATAAACAACGCGGAAACGTTTGCAAAAAATTGATGGTTGTCACATAATACAATAAAACACCAATGCGATAGTATTTCAGTTTTATTTAACAGAAGACGGTCTACGTACAACTTGCTTTTAAGTTTGTTAAAGCAACATTGAAAAGGGTTTTCAGCTCGTAATAAATTGATTGGTATACCATCCATTGTTTATCTGAAAATTTAATGCATGCTTGCAAAATGTTAATGCACGAAATTGACATAACAAATTTACTACCTGCTGAATCAATTCTATTACAATATTTAATACACAGCACCTTTGAACAGACTTTATCTTTACCAATGAGTTCGAGTTTTCGTAAGTTAACAGGAATTTAAATTACTCGTGGGTGGGGGTTGCGCACAAAAATAAGCTGATTTTTTGGAAATTCTTTTGTTTGAAGCCATGCTAAAACGGATAAAACTGTAAGAAAGGCTAAAATCATCTCCTGACGCAAACTATTTATACTAAAAATTACCCGTTTATGGGGAAAAATATGTTCTTTACCAAGCAGTGGAATGTAGCAGTGGCTGGCATTTATATTCTACACGGGCATACAGACAACCGAAATTTAAGAAAACGATGTTGAATTTGGCATTTGAATTGGTACAAAGTCTATAAACGTGTGAACCGGCAGCACCTTTGAAAATTTCATCGTGAAATGCAGCGTATTTGCACAGACCCTGAACCATAATTTTCATGTCGATTTCCTAGATTGATCTTGCATGAAATTGATATTTGAAATCTACTGCATTTGAACTAACTCTATGGATTATTTCTAGACATAAATGTAAAACATTTTATAAATATATGGAATAAAGTTTTTGTAAATCTATTGCACAAATATATATAAATGGAATGGTGAAAATCTGGAAAAATCCTATTTTTATCTATGTGTAGGAAAAATACGCTAGAATTCTTAAACTCTGATACAGACCTTTATGTTATTGTATAAAAAATCTAATTAACTTGAAAGCATACATCAATATCTTTCAAATTCACAGCAGAAAAAAGGTAATTATTTTTTTACAGTGTCTCGTCTTTCTTATTATCAGGCATGAATTCAGACATTAAAAACCAGACCTGAAAACAATGTAAAACAATTGAGTAAACTGTTGGAAATTAAATGTCAAATTTGTGGTCTAAAAAGTCAAATTTAGTTACCATGAGAAATTTTAAAAATGTTTTGAAATAAAATATACCCTTATATAATTTTTCAAATAATATTGAGGACGTGGAATGGAAACAAAAATAAAATGAAACGTAAATTATATGATAAATAATTAGGCAAAAAACAAGTTCTTCTTCCATAAAAGAACTGGAATGCACGTGTACTCCCGTACATATTTCGTTCATTTACACTTAGTATTTCTCTAATCTATATAACATTAAGCATGAACAAAATAGGAATAAACAAATATATTTACAACTTAACTTTAAAAATATACAACATATACACCATATCACATAATGTAACAATAAACAATTATGTATACTGTAAACGGGCTAATTTATAGGTCAATTGGAAAAAGGAACGTACGAAACTTAAATATGCGAAAAAGTTCAAATATTTTAAAAAAATTTTCCAAAATCATAAGGATAAACGAGTCAGACGGAAAAAAATCGATGTATTTTGTTATTAAATCTTAAAAATGTATTCTTAACGTTTTTTAAACTTACTGCAAAATAAGTAAAACAAATCTTTGCTTTGCGATTCAAAATATATAGAAGTTAAATGTTTATCTTCGAACTGTTTCTATTGCAAGTAATCTGGGAAAAAAATTAAGAACAAATTGTCAAGGGACAGATAACTCCAGTAACTCCAGTAGTTTGTTTGCGATAGTGATATTCCCGGAAGCAAACGAAAATAAAATGCGACTAAGGGAAACGACGATTGTTTTCATGTTTAAAATTAGCCCGTTCAAGTATACATTTCTAACTGCACATTGATATTTTGACAGGCACCAGGAAGCAATAAATTAATGATAAAAATGCAGGAATCTATGTACAATAACATTAATTTGTTCTCTCAAACAAGTAATTTGAAAAATAAGTTATCACAAAATATTTTAGCATGTTAACCATATGTGTGGTTTCATGCTATCTATATTTCATACTTGAAACAGGACATTTTTGTCAAAAATATGGGTTCCAATATTGTATAGAACATCGGCATACCAATGAACACCTTCCGAACTACCGTCTATTGCGTATACATAGGGAACTGATATGTATTGGAGTAACCAATGTACCGCTCTCACTGGGGCGAATGCCGCATGCGCAATTTTTTCATTGTTTATTACGCCATAACAGGAAGTGAGAACACCGTTCACAACAATATTACCCTCTGACGTTAATGGGGCGTATACTCCATTTAACGTCTTTGTCGTTAAAGCAGCAACTTTTGATGCTTTAAAACTGTTCACACCAGTAGAAACTAGCACGTACTGGCCCACTCGAATCTCCTCGGCGTACATCGATGAAAAACCATCGGAAGAGTTCGTGTTTGATATATAAATTAAATGTTTATCTGTGATATCAAGTGAAAAATGATCCTCTGTTTCAATATGAATAAAATTAGCGGATTTATATCGATTTTTATCGAGAAACATTATTATTTCGCTAAAGATATGTTCGCCATTGTGGTTCTTGGTTAAAACTTTATCTCCAACAGACAAGTCTTTCATTTCTATTACACCTTTTGTGTCTGTTTGCACCGTTGTTTCGCCACTAAAACAACCTCCGATATTATTTGCTGCAGAAGATTCTGAAAGTATGCAAAATATATATATATCAACAATATTTGTATGTGTAATACTGATTTAAATATACAAATTCAAATCGCTAAAAATAGCAATATCCGTATACAATTACGTTTCCACTATCAGTCTTAAATGAAGTTTAAATGATAACTAGAGCATGCTATCGTTCTTTCCATGCCACAGACCACAATATCCTGAACATGATGGGCAAACAATCAAATTTATATAAGAAGAATTTATGTAACAGCAAAGGTTATGCGCTTCCAAACATGTTTAACCCCGCCACATACTTTATGGGCCTGTAGCCAACTAGGAACTTTAAGCCAACTGAATTCATTTTGACTGTTACATATTTAACATTGCGGGCTATATTGACCGATTGTTGCTGCATTTGAATTGTCTCACATTTTATTTAGGGCCTTATGTCGATTGCCTTACGGTAATGAACTTTATAATTGTTGAAGGCTGTTGTTTAAACTGTTTGTATGGCTCTTTCATAAACGATCATAAAAATCTTCTATTTTTATTTTCAAAAATGGTTTTCCATATTCCTTGACTTTATTTCTTGGGTGAAATTTTGAGTTTCTTTTGCTTCCTTAATTTGGATAATAAACATTCTAGAGAAAGAATATCTAGGAATAATTTATCTCGATACCGACAGCTTTGATGAAAATTGATGTTAAGTTAAACGATATACTAATACCATCAAAATATACTATTCATTTCTAAAATTAAAAAAATTCTAAGTGTTGTCTACTCTTTGCTTGTGTACTCTGGAATTACTGTTAGCGTATTTTTTTTGCATTGCGTTATCTGATAAACACAGAAAGGGACTGATATCAAAACGGTGTTTAACTAAGTCTTTTACATCATTTAATTACTTTACATCTTTTTCACCTAACTATTTCACATCCACATCCTAAATGTTGTAGAAACACTTCTAGTTCACTTAGTTAACTGCTGAACGCAGAAAGGAACTTATATCAAAATGGTGTTTTACTATGTCTTAAGAATCATTTAATGTTTTTTACATTTTTTTCCAAGTTACAATTTTAAACCCAGGTCCAAAATGTTACCGAGGTTATTGTATTATATGCATTTTTACGAAGATATATGAATGTTTCCACCATGATATGGCTGAAATATTGCCGCAGGGCGTTAAACAGCAATCAATCAATTAATTGTAAATAGCATACAAAAATTCACCATATTTATTCAACATTGATAATCTAGTATTTTAAACCTAAATGACAGGATCAAAGTAGTATTGGATTTGTAAAAAAAAAAATAATAGTATAAAACTGCTTTTTCATTATAGTACTTGATAGACAGAGATAAAATAACACTTATTTTGAAGTGTAGACTGTCAAGCTGCTGGACTTTATCATACTATTATGTCACTGTTTGAATAGATTTGGTCCGTACTTGATTTATTTTAAAAGTGGTCGAACTGTGTACAAATCACCCTAAATTTGGAGTGCTTGTTTGCACTGTCATGTTGACGGTGCATTAAAAAACGTGGTAAGCCTAATTATTGTTAAATATTGTTTATATAAGCTAAAAAAGGAAAGACTTAATGTGCGTTTTATATTTATACAATATCATATAACAAGGTAAAGAATCTGACAAACACAGTTTATTACAATTTTATATGAAATTATTTATTTTATTACATTTATTTCCCTAGCATCCAACCAGACGTAACCCATAATATCAATTTTAAATATTTTACATTCTATCAATCAAAATTCTAAATTATTAAAAATAGGTGGCTGTGATTCTATTACATAAAGGCAACTTCAGTAGAAAGCGAAACAAAAAAAAACAAAACAAAACAAAAACACACAAAAACGAATCCGAAAGATGATTTTAGTTACTTTTGAATGTTTAAGAACGGAGTAAACTGGATAGCAACTGTGAAAAAAACATGAATCTTATATTTTGGGTCTTTATTTTAGGTTTCTTAAAAATTATAAATTGGTCATTTCAACAAAATGACGATTGCTGGACAGAGAAATTTTGAGGGACTGAGCACCAACCAACAATGATATTAACCGAGGCAAAACAAAAATGGGATCATTCGATTACTAGTATGTTATTAAATGGAAATTATTAACTTTATAAAATACTTGTTTTTGGAAATCGATAGTTAATCTTTTTTGAATATAGTTTTTGCTTCAGAAGGACAATTCTGTTTGAATCCGTTTTGTGTTCTGTAGCCGCAAAATTGGATGTTTTTTTAAAGTCTTGCTTTTAGAACTCAGTCTGTGATGTAGTTGGGAATGATGTTTGTACTCATTAAAATTGCTAATTTTGAATCTATGATCTTACGTTTCAGACCACAGGTCCAATCGGACCTTACAATTACGACAAATTTGATATGTCCTATCTATTCCACGGAAATGTGAAGTATACTTCAAAATCGTTTGTCGTATGACTTTTGATGACAGCACAGTCCAAATTCAACAATATGCACCAAACTGAACTTTGGAATTTGCACCCAAAAAGACAGGACAGAAAAACGAACAATTGTTCGTAACACGTAAACAATTGATTTTAAGGATAATACCATTATGTAATTTATTTCGATTTCATCACATACAACAAACCAGAATAATTCTGTCTGTGTATTAACCATTGTTTACAACTTCAATCAATGCTGTCGGCTCATACAGTATCTAACTTTAACAAGCGTACATTGATTAATTTCTATTGCACACGAATTTATATTTAATATTAAGATTTTTTATTTGTTGTGTCTGTTATGGAAATTGCCTGCATTTTTCGTCTGTAACACTATTACTTATCTCCCTTACATCAATAATGAAGCACTTTTACATGAATGGGTTGAAGTTAGGTCGATTACCAGACTATTACATGAATGTTAGTTTCTGAGTGATTACCTCTAACGTAGTATCAAAGGATCACCCAGTCCCACAGATGTCATCAGTAGGGTCGTTAGGTTCTTTGTACCTGATGTTTCTAACTATGTCTGGTGGAGGACATTGTTAACTTATTTGTAAAAAGGAAATTTGTTATAGTCGTTGTAGAGACACTCTAAATTAGCATAATTAGTACAGCTTTTAGTTTAGTTTTAAGGAGACAAGTCGATAGGCACATCAAACCAATTCAATGAATAACATAAAGGCGAAAAACAACAGATATAAACATCACAAAAAACTATTTCACATAAAGACAATGCAGACCGTAGTGAAAAACAGGGTGCACTCAGGTGGTCCGGACTGCCACTTCAAAAACACACACTGTATTGCCAATTGTCAAATTCAGAAGAAAACAAACTCATGTTTACTGGGAATGTATGTTCTGTTTGAATGAGTGCCATTGGCGAAGCTTTATTTAAAAGAATACGTCTTGAATGCAAATTTTTGTTTTTTGCAAAAATTGAATCGACTGAAAACAGACTCAAAAGATTTCCAAAGCCTTGTAGTCAATATTGCAGTATTACGATCAAAATACACTGCTGAAATTCTACCACAGAAATGATAATACTCCGGTTTAAATGGCAAGTTTTTTGTTACAGTGCCACTTAGAAGTTGTAAAAGGAATTCGAAGATATCAAAGGGACAGACAGAAAATAATAGCTTGTTTTGCTCTCTTCACGTTTATTTCATTAAGGGTCTTAAAAGCTCTCCAACATTTGATTCGGAAATTGATAAGGTAAAGATTATGTCGTTAAGGAGAGCAGCCTTGATAGCTAAGACATTTGAACATTACCACACACATATAAACATGATGTATGATTCTTGTGGTACCGATTGTCAGAATAATTTAACTAAAATGCTATACTATTTCTCTTTTTGTTTTGGCTATTTATCAACTGTTATGATATTTTCACCTATAAAAATGCAGTAAGCGTAAAAAAGACTGCTATGCAAGATATATATTCTGTAGAAAAATAATCGTCTTTTTGTTATTTTATGGCATTACGAGGTCAGAAGCAATGACATTTTGAAAATTAAGATTGTCCCATAACAAAATGCACCTCATCAAGTTATTTAACTGTAATGTTTCAACTTTATACCAAAAAAATAAGGGAAATTAGAATAATTTTACTCAAATTTTCTAGGTCATCATTATCATCATCATCACTACTATTATTAGATTGACAAACTACATCTAAATGGGTAATTTCGCGAGTTTGTTTTTAATATAACAATTTAATTAAAACCTAATGAATGTCATTTAATATCATTTTATTTGTTTTCCGTTCTTCCTCATTTTTCTGCTGACTGACAGATTGTTTGTCAGGTGAACGCAAATTTTACAGAGTCTTTATAGAACAACAAAGACAATCCCTGTCTGCAGGACTATAAATGGTAACTGACAGTTATTACATGGTAATTGATTCTTTATCATGTCTGAACATCGATATAATTATATTAATTAATACTTATTTTGCTATTATTCCTGAAAATAAGTTTCTAAGTGACAAAAAATTGTGAAAGTTATTACCAAATAATCAAACATGCACCTGCTTTGTGTGTGCAATGTAGTTATTTTCAGATGCTGTGAGATAAGAGATATTCATTTCCGATGACGTGTGTTGCCTATTTTCTTTATTGACCTCATTTGGAATTGTTTAACGCTTTACTTTGTAATTTTTAAAAATACTAAAATTATTTACATCTAATTTTATCTTAAACGATTTTTTCTTTAGCATTTTAAAATGTATACTTATCAAAAACTTTGCCTTATGTATGAGATAGACATTCCTCGACGACAAATACTGTTACAATATTATGACTATAATGCGCCATTTGTTCATTTGAAATACAGGAGTATTTATATACCTTGCTTTTTTCTTTAAAAAAGCACAGACGGAATAAGCAACCAAATCCTCACTTTTCTGCGTACAAAGCGTTTTTAGTCTCCATTGACCGTCATCGTAAAAGGTAGGCTACTGGTCAAAATATTCCAAGTCCAGATTATAATTGAATTAATAAAAAATTTAATTCCCAGACAATGTGGAAAATAATGCTTATTTGCCATAATGAACTAAATTAAGTACATCTCCGTTTAAAACTTGTTTTTATGGCACAAATTTATAGGTTTGAAATTCAAGTTCAAAGAATATACCACTTTCTTTCCTGCGAATTTCCATAGAAGGAAACAATAGAGCATACATCTAAAGCACAAGGAAACGGTTTACTGCCTTCATACAGCACTTTGAAAAGGCAAACTCTTCATTAAATTATAAAAATAAGGATAAAAAATAAATGATGGAAAAACAAACAAAAAATTTACCTTTTGGATTTTTTTTTCACAAAATTCATATGCGTACAGAGCGAAAATTTTGTTAAAGATTTAAAATTTTAGATTTTTTTCATCATTCTGTTGGATGCATTTTGTGTCCTTATATAAAAACTGGTGAAACTATTAGACCGAGTTCCGCGCAATAGTATCATTTGTGATTCTCAAACGCGATAATTTGCAAGCAAAACTATGGTCTAACGTATTTGATGGTTTTTCCTTGAATTGATAACAAAGATTACGATAAAAAATATCATTATTTGCGACTTCCATAAAAAATGTACGACACATTATTGTTGAAAGTGTTTTAGGTCGATTTAGTAGTGAATTTAGGTCGATTTAGCATCTTCTCCTTTTTGAATTGCAATCTCAAACTTATTGGAATAATATTTTTTGTTATACATTCTGATTTCCTAAATTATAAATCTATATTTTCATTTTGTAATCCTAGACATTCTCAAAAAAGGTTGTGTAGATTTAGTGAATTCTGCTATGCTTAATACGTATTTTAAGGACTTACTTCGTTATTTTAATTTTATTCTTATTTTTCTAAACGCTAGTGTAACAAAAATATGTTTTTCTATTCCAATATACAAAAGCTTTCAAAAGACTAAAACTGCAGTTTCAGAAAGACTACACTCTAAATCTTGCGTACGTATGGTGCACTAATAATTACCTGATTTAACTGAACAATGAACGTGACCACGTGATTCGTAGTATACCCAATCAAAACCAGCTTCAACAGCTAGACGTGCAAGCATTCCATATTTGGCTCTGTCTCTGTCACTGGTTGTTATGTCTACTGCTCTTCCTTCATAATGGAGTGATTCTTTGGCATGGTGATTATCTTCATCCCAAGCCTCAGTTACCCTTAGTTTGACCCCTGGCCATGTATTCATGACGGAGACAGCCAGTGCTTGTAGTTTGTCTTTTGTTCGCTGAAAAAAAACAATGACTGTACTATCTAAAACAAGACTGAAATACATAAAAGATTAAAAATATCTCATTTCCTGTTTTTTTTTAATACAACAGCCAATATTACTAGAAGACCAACCAATGGCAGAGCAAGCATTTTAAGAAGTGTACAAGGCACGCAATTTTCAAACATTCCAACATGTAAACCCAGGCTTTTTTATCTCTGCCTTTCAAAATACGGTAATTTTCTCGTAATGGTATATCGTAACCTGCACAATATTTCATATGAAACGTAGTTTTTCCATTATTATACACGATATCGAACTTTAATTAATTGAACGTTTTAAAGCTTTACAAATTTGAAAACAGGAGATGTTTGTATAATTGACATTGAGACATTATTCCACCAAAAAAACAGTCAAATTTAAGTTTTACAAGTCGCATAACGACCTTCAAAAAAGAACAGATATTAAATCATTTGCAATTTGGACTTTAATCTTTGACTGTCTCATTGGCAATCATACCATATCTCTTTTTTCTATACCAAGTTTTTCCTCTTAACTAAAACCTTTTTTTAAATACTTAAGACTTAAAGAAAAAAGTGCAACAGGCTCAGCACATATTGCATTATGCTATAAACATAGTAGTTTCAGCTGCAATCTTTTGCACTACTAAAGCGTGGGAACTTTCATATGCATTCCAAATGACTGATTATCCAATACCGCAGTATTCTATAAAAAACAATTATGCGGTTCTCCATGTAACAAAGCTAGATACTAATAAAATTCAGGTAAAAATATTAATTCATTTCAAAAATTAAAATGATCGTCCTTCCCACAAATTGTAGTTTGGTTCCTTCAAAAGAAGATCTTTTCTCTCCAATTGCTACTAATGTGTTTTCGTCTCAAGCCTGATAAACGCTTAGTTGCTTCTGTTCAACAGCTTCTATGATACAGGAACTGGGACGATGCCACTTCTGATGGACTATAAGTAATATCGCACGTTTATTAGTCACCTAACTGCTGGCAGAGTTCCTGATAGAACTTTCGATTTTTACTTGCTTCCTTCCATTATATCTCATTTACATGTTGGATAAAATTTGTTGTATTTAAGACATGAAACAGAAAGTTTACATTGATATCTTGTTATCAAATGCGTTACAAGTGTACACATACAGTATAAAATCGGCCATGCAATTGACACCCTGTTAATTTGTTTGCTGATAACGTTTGACGATAACATTGTCCATCTACCGTCGTAAAACTGATTAACGTCTTTGGTGACGTAACAACAAGTTTAACTTTTTATGCTTATTCAGCTAACGACTTAAGATACGTCCTTGAAAGCTCTGCCTGTTAAGATGACATTTTTTTAAAATATCCAGTACAATTAAACAACATTAGAAATGCATTTTGAAAATAAAACTGCTGTTCCATAAAAGAAGACAACGATTTGGAAGTTTGTAAGGAAGAAAAACAACTCACTGAAACACACTACCGAAACAAAATACAAATTACATTGCTGAAGCTTTGAACTTTTTTTAAATTGAAACACGAATCATTTTGAAAATATGTATTGCTGAATACAGAAAATGAAACCACTGCCTGACAGAAAACCAATTGTACGTAAAATGCTTTTTTGAATAAAAATGTTCACCTTTTCAATATTTTAAAGGTTGACTTTGAAATTGGAATATATGAGCTAAAAACATAGAAAATGAATCAATTTCAGCCGCTGAATAGAACTAAAAGCTGACATCATAATGACATTATAAGGTGCAATACTTATTTAAACCCATGTATGTCTTTATTCCAAAGTATATATAACTTTGTTCACATTTGTTGAAATAAAAAAATATGATTAAAACAAAAAAATATATATAATTTTAGTTTTTTTTAGTTAACAATTAAGTGACGTCATACTGACCTCATAATTCGCTATTTTACCTCAAGTAATATATTTTACTTATTCTTTAGTTTATATGATAAATCAGCTAGATTAAAAATAATTTTCCTGCAAAAAATAGTTAAATGTTTTGTAAATATCAGATGTTCATGTAATATGTACTTTCAGTTTTCAAAATCTCGAACCTTATTCGGACAATAGCATGCCATACTATCAGGGATACACTAGTATGCCATCCAGCTGTTCCACAGCTAATGGCTTAAATAAGACCTCTGTTCTTTAATAATAAATTTAATTACGTATTAGCATTAAAGAGGGTTAAATTGATACACCTCAGTTTGATATTTATCCCCTTTTATCGTTAAAAATAATCGGACCAATAGTTCTATCGTCTTGTAAAGATATGGAAGTTAATGAATCAGTTCATATTTTGGTGAGAGATAGAAGCTGACCTTGACCTAGGGTTGTTGAATTATAAGTTTCGTTTGTATAAAGTGATTAATTTCAGGATTGCTGTCCTAAACCTAAAAGTTAGACTTTGTTTTAAATACAAAAGTAACCTGCCAAACATGGTTAAAAAGTGATTTGTGTAAAAGCTTGCAACAAAAGCCAGGCTATAAATAAACCAAAGGAGCAAAGACAGCGAGAGAACACTAACAAAGCCACAAATTATCATTCAACCAGAAGAGTACGGCAATACTGATCATAAATTTATTTGGTAAAATAAAATGGTCGCTCGTCCGGGAAAAGAATCCCAAATAGACCGTAGACACTGTGGCACGAACGTAAACTTTATAAAGTTGTGACTTCAGCCATGAGCAAACATACCGTTTTTCAGTAATTTTTGTATCAACAATTTAATGTCCATTAGATGATATATAAACGTTACCCACTGTGTCTGATGGAATATTGCTAATTATAAATGGGAAGTTTACTATTGGAAAGGTTAAGTCATCACGTTTTTCATTAAATGTTGTTTTTAAGCTTTGTTATATGAAACGAAGTTATTAATTTGCAGTATATTTATATATATTTTAAATATTTTGTTACAAAACAGTGCAATTGAAAAAATATCGTTTCCTAAAAGTCCTCGAGTTTCCACGTTATATTAGATGCAAACTTTTTGTGTGGTTAAATCAAATAAAATCAAATAAGAAGTTTTTCCATATATACAACTACAAATTTTAAAATGTTATAACAGTTGCTTGTAGTTTACATTTTTAGGTGGCTTGAGTATAAATCCAAACGAAACGCCCATATTTATTCTACTTTGAATATACCGAAGAAATTGACACATCCACAATGGGTGTTTTAATTTAAGAATTGTGATTTCTGCAATCAAAAGAAAAAAAATTGACCTACTGTTGCCTCAAATCATAAATGTATGAGACTTGCACAAATATGCCCCCAGAAATATATTATTGAGCGAATAAAAATAAAAAAGTCTTTGATAACTTTATTCAACAAATTAAAAGAATTAACACTCAGGTTATTTGTTATTAACACAAAATCGCTATACACGCAGAGGGTTTAGCAAGGTAACTATACTTTTTTTTCTTTTTTTGGAAGTGTTTGAGAAGACATTAGGATTAGTACTGAATTTTCTCATGGGTCAGAGATGACAGTTCTAATTCGTCAATTCGTCAAATAATCCTATAATAAAAGGGTGGAAAAATCTTACAGATAGTCTTAATCATCAGAGCAAACATGAAAGTAAAGGGTAGAACTAGAACGTTGTTGAAATTGGGCAATGAAGAAAAGCAAATTAGCTTCCAACACAGGATTGCTAATTAAACCAAATTTAAAGAATGGATATGTGCATATATCGTAAAATCATAAACATGTTAAACATATATTTATGAAAAATAAACTTGTTATAAATTGGAACAAAAACTCTTAGGATTTGTGTAAATGCATCTTGTTCACCCATGCAGATGATAACTATCAGATAAGAGCCGTGTTTGACCAGTTATACACTTTTATACATTGTCAAATGAAGAGAAGAACACAAAATTACTTTAGATATTAAAAAAAATAATACTTTTAACCTAAAGACTTGTGTACCAAATTTTGTCTATACTGTATCATATTGAAATGCTTTCAAAGATATTTTGAGACGTTTTATGACACAATATTATTTAAAGGCACATCAAATTATTTGATTATTCATCTTGCACACAATTGGTAACTGAAAAGTGAGCCATATATTAATACAACGTAACATAAGTGGTCACATAAATGAATATTTTACCTCAAAAATGGGACAAGTATGCTTAACAATGTTATTTACAAGGATAAGAGCTCTTCAGTCAAATAACACAATCTTAAGAACGTTTTACAGTTTCTGCAAAATTACAACCATTTTAAGTTTAATAGTGATAAAGATCAAATCCTTTGTTCCGAAGATTAAACGCTAGCTGGACCATATTATATATTCACGAATAGTATTTTATTGTAAGTCAAATCATAGATTTTCGCCTTTCATTCTTTACACTTCAGACTTAAGGTAAACAAATATAAAGTTAGTACACATAACTGAGGAGTGAATGCTTTTAAAGTTAAATATTTATTTAAGTTAGTTAAACTATAAATTTAGATATTTGTAAATAATTCAATTCTTTAAAACAAACTTTCAGTGAATATTAATTTCAATTTAAATTGCTCATTTACTCCTGTTATTAAGGTTTGGCTTTTAGAAAGTTGTACTTATTACAGACCTGTTTACTCTGTATTAAGTACATTTAAGGAATGTTTTCGACTCAGCCTTTTTTAAAATGTTAATATCATAAATCACATTTCACTTCTATAAATTACAAAAGTTATACCAATGATATTTAATCTACCATAAAAATGAAACATGACATTATCACTACCGTTCTGAAAATAATTTTTAAATTCTCAGATTTGTCTTTTTTTATTTTTTGTTTTGACTTTTTAAAATTTATTAAGTTTTTGTTCAGAAGTAAATTGATTTTCACGATTTGGATTTGATGGACTACTGAGATTTGATCTGGTATATGTGGACTGAAGGTATGATATATATTCAGGTTTTTTCGTCTGACGATACTCCAGTAGTAATCTAGCTAACCCAAAAAACATTGGCGCAGCACCCTCTTCCCTTTTGGTGCTCTCTTTGCCCTGTGTATTTCTGAGATACAAGTACAAGTCAAAAGGCTTATTCTCAATGAAAATATAGGGTTTTGAAATTGAATGTGTCTTTCAATAACAGAAATAATCTAATTAAACCTCACTATGACAAAAAGTAACAAGATATTTGGTATTTCAACTTTGTAATTAATTTCAGCTGTGCTCATTTCAGATTCGAAATTTTGCCAAGTTCCCATTTTGTGCAGTTTTGTCCTTTGCCGTTAAATCTAGCTGTAACACCGTCCATGTACTTACTTCCATGCAGTCTGTTATCACAAGCAAATAAATTTTGTCGTACAAAATCTAAGAATGAATTGGATTACAAAAATGGTCGAAACCATTAAAACATCATAACATATAGCACAAATTCTCAACAAACTCCCTAAAGAAAGCATGCACACACAAACACCAAAAAAACTTGCATGGTTCATGGACGCCCTACTTTGTATCTAAGCACACATAGTTAAAAGGTCGACATTAAATGTTGAATAATATAATTAACAAACAATTATGATGTATTCCCTAAAATAACTGCATAGATATTAAATTAAAAAAATAATTTTAAGCAGAATGTTTTCTTGGTCCTTTTCTATCTTTTATCGGAGACATTTTGACTTTAGAAAGAAAATTCAATGTCTTTTTATATTGACTGTTATTGTATATATAAATACATTTTACTTCCTATCGGGTAACATTTCAAACACTTATCGTCATTAATTTAGAACGTGTATAACAGTAAGAAAAGATGAAAGGAACACAAGTATTATGAATTCCACGTTGTGTCAACTTGACATCTAGACACGTTTTTCATAAAAAGAATTTGTAATGTGGTTGTAAAATGTCTAAGTTGAAGATAGTTGTTAACGTCACGTTCATTTATTGAACGTCCTACATTAGGCCAAATCAGCCTAAACGTTTAATTCTCTTATTTTACTAACGATTTTTAACAACACTTCTTGAAATACACTGCACAGTAGTGTATGAGATTTGGGTCCTCAAGGTATATATCAATTCACAAACACGTAGATACTAATTCTAATGCATACGAAGTGCTCTCCGGATTACCATTAGCAGGTGAATTCCGTGCCAAAAGGGAGAAGTACAAAATTGAGAGAACAAATATCTAGACGTGTCTAAAAAGCTCATATCAGGATAAGGTAAACTTTGCAATCGTACTTTAAAAATAACAAAATAACGAACTTCAAAGAAGACGTACCTAACAAAATTCCATTGCCAAAGCACCATGTTTGTGATTGCTTCCCCCAAGCAGTAGTTATAACGTCTTTCTTTGCATGACTATAGACTAAATCGGTATGATAATTTATTTAGAAGTTTAAAACTATTTTAATGGGACGTGTTTTGGGCTGTCAGTTTTTATTTCTAAGGTCTACGACAAACGGGATGATTTCAACATTCCTATTGTAAACTTGCGATATTTATGTGGAAATATTGCTGCTTTCCTGCCTACAGAGTTTATGTGTTGCAGTTGTTTAATACTTATGAATGGTCCAAGAACCTACTTCCTGAGGAAAGCATTGCAGTTGTCATGCTAATCCTTCCGGGTACTCCGGCTTTCTCCAACAGAAAAACTGACGATATGACTGAAATATTGTTAAAAGTGGCGTTAAAACCCAATCAAACAAAACAAAATAACTACAACAAGGTTAAAATCGTTGTTCTTCAGATTTAGTGGTCGTCATCATGAAATGGTCTCTATGGTATCAGTATTAGCAGCTAGTTGTTACCGGTAAATCAAAATTTTTACCTCTTCTCGGAATGACGTTAACCATAGGGACAGAGGATCCTTACCCTTTCGGGGCAATTTATCCTACTCCTGTTTTGTAAAGGAGTTCGTCGAGTCCAAGCCTTTTTTCCTCTCAGTTTTCCATTTCCCCTTTTGTTGGTTTTGAGTTTGTCCTGTCCTTTAAACTATGCACTTTGGATATCTTGGATTGGACGTTTACACTGGACTTAATTAACGGTCGGAAATCTGTCATTTAACATTTGTTTCAATTTAATAAGTAATTCACATTTTTCAAAATGATACTGATGTATTATTTAAGTTCTAAATCCCTCATTTAACAGTTTTGGTACTTCAAAATTGCACTTACATCTTTACAGTTCATCTTAGGATTCTACGACACGTGCCGCGTGATGGACACAGGTTGGCTAGTCTTCCAGTACCAGATCACCTGACCCAAATCCCTTTTTGTAAAGGGGTTCGTCTAAGCTTCTTTTTATGGCCGTTTTGCTCTTTTTTGTTTCGAGTGTGTTTGGTCTTTGTGGACTCTGCACTTCAGATCTCTTGAATGGGTATTCTACAGTCTTTGTTTATAGGAGGATTAGATGGATAGAATTTTACTAAAACATGCTGTTCCCAAAAAATTTATATAAAACATTGCTATAGATAATGTTTCATAGATATTGTTTAGAATGGTCGTAATTTTGTTAGCTTTTCGATGGCAGCACATCAAACGAGCATATGAAAAAGTTATATTGCAATATCTATAGCAGAATACGTCTAAACCGTCACAAAACCCTTTCTCTCAAAGCCTTCCTTTATGATGATTCCCTCACAGTCGCAAAAAATCTATTTAACTGTTAACAATTAATTGATTAAAGTCTCAATACTCTATTCACATTATATTTTCCAGTACAGTGAGCGTCATTTAACGTATTATCAAGCCTTATTGAACATTTCTTTATAATCAAATGGATTATCATCTCCTTTGATAGTAACAGATAGGATGTTACATTTCATACTGTCAATCGACTATTGACATATTATACAAACAAAACAAATAAACATAAATAAACATATACAAAGAGTTCCGTACATAAACATATGTAAAAACTTCAATTTAAAACATACCAATAATTTAAGGATAGTTTTGGTCAAAGAAAATAACACTTACAAAGTAAACTAAAAAACAACTACAAAATAGAACACAAATATGATAAAAAATATATATATAATTGCTTTTATGACGCTGCTGAACAAGTTTTTACATATGTTTCTGGAGCTATTTACAAGTTTATTTATATTGTAAGTTGAATATTTGGTCATTCACCAAATAAGAAAGATCAAGGTTCTACTGGAATATTCGACCTTAATTGGTAATCAATCCTGTATTTAGCGCAGAGTAAATTTTTGGGTTACTTCGGTTAGAAATCCAAAGTTTATAATTTTTGTAATTTTCTCAAAAGTATGGAATTGCAACTATAAGTTGTAATACTCTAATTTGGTCATTATGTTATGACCGGTTTAGAATTCTGCGCTTCGAATGTCTCGGTTTTTAGTGCCTTTCCAAGATTTAACATGTGTGCTCATAATGAAAGTAAATTACGAAAACCATTTTGTACACATAAAAGTCAGTTCAAATTATTTTACATCAACAGTTGCTTTAATGAAATAAAAAAATAAATCTGCTAGAATCATATTTTCGCCTATCTTTATTTGCTTACGATTAAATTCTGGTTATATATTATAGTAGGCACAAATTTGTGTTCCAATAGTTCAGATTAGACTAGCTATCCAAAATTAAATAAACAGAATAATCATGAAACAGAAAAGAAAGCGTTAGTTTAGAGCTGACAAAATCAGATAAGGTATTTATGATCTTTCAAAATACATTGTTTTGTAAAAAAACACGGATGTATTCTTAGTAAAAAATGTTGGTGAAATTGGGTTTTTATTTACTACTAAAAATAATATATGGCACGAGATCGCCACTGAACGCCTGTCTTTATGGGTACATCAAGGAAAATACTAAGACAACTTTCTAACTTTCATAAGGCAGTAGGTAACACCTACTTGTGCATACCTAAGCACGGACAACGTTACTGGGACGCGGCTGGATTATATCCACAAACCCGGTTCAAGTGTTAAAGTTTGGATCTTTATAGTTTCACTTTCTAACAAAATAGTTGCTAAAATATGTGTATATTTTAACAAGTATACATGTTCATAAAGATAGCCTGTGTTTGAATTTTCTAATTTAAAAACTGTTGTAACAGATTTAGAAGAACAAAATGGGGAGATTAGCTAACAAACATGAGTAAACATTAAAACAACGGATATGTTGTAGACATTACATACTTTTAAAATGGCTTTGTTTTCCATAAAATAGAGAATTTTTTATTTGAAGACTCTTATGACTAACCGATTTTTTGCATCGACATTAAAAAAAATCATGAAATTGAGAACTATTCATGGTCACATTTTATTTTTAAAATTAACTAGATTAACCAACGGAATTGATTTATTTAAATGGAACTGTCAATTACTTAAAAAAATCAATATGCAGAATTACCTTCACTGAATAAATAGTAAAATACAAAATTTACTGGTTTTTTGTTTAGTAACAAAAAGGTACATAACATTTATGAGTTTTAAGATAAAGAGAATGTGAATAGTTCTACGTGAAATCTTAAAATCCTTATAAAAAATAAAAACACATTTATTACTGACATTAAAAGATGCTAAGAGAGGCCAGAAAATCTTGCAATAGACTTTGGCATGGTAAACGCGAGCTTTGTACAATATTTATTTGAAAGTACAACATTTGCTTTTTAATTTATTCAAATGCTGCGTTTTTGGTATAAAATTGCTGAAATTGCAGATTGAACCTTTACAGTGACTGATTTTCCCGAGACAAAAATACTTAGTTCCTCAGACAAAAATAGTCTTTTTTGGAAATGTAGCCAGTTAGTGTTGAATAAAAGGTAAGAAGGCGATTTTCTTATGATAATTGTATTTATACAGTTTATAGTTATGTAATTGAAAGTTTACAAAAATTAAAATTGTTAAATTGTTCTATTGAATGATTTCTGTTCAATGTGAAAATATAAATACATCAATGACTGGTACACTTTTCTTTAGATTTATGTTCTTCAGATTTTTGGCAGATAACTTATTGCTTTATATAAATCTAAAACTGTCATTATGATCTTTACAAAAACCTCATATTAAGAATATATTTAGAAAGGTTATTTTCAGTTGATGTTTTAGAACCATTTTCGTCATTTCCTTTTTTGAGTGCTAGCTAGCTACAGATAAACATGTACGTTCTGTGTCATGGAGTCCCTACTACAAGGTTTGGGTTCCTTGTTCTTGTCTCCTATGTCTTTGGTATTGAAAAGGAGATCAAGAAAATGTAGACAGCTACCAAGAGTTTTACGTATTATCGTGAATGTGTTTATTTAACCTGCTGTATTTTTCTTTCTCAAAACCTATAATTTTAGGGTTATGGAGCTGATTATTAAAATTTTAATTTTAAGTTTATAAAGATTTAATGATTGATAAAACTATTGGTCAACAAAGAGATACTATTTGTAATTTTAAAACCATTTTTAAAGGCCAAAAGGACATGTGTAATTTGCTGTAATATCAGGAATATTGTCTAATCTTGTCAAAGATTTCTTCACTATATTCAAACCAATATTTTGGTATGATTAACTGACTTAACAGATTCAAATCTTTACCAATTAATAAGCAGTATACTACCGACAAGTCAAAAGACGAAACAGACTTCTGATTTTACATTTCTATTAATATTTATATTTACATTTGCATCACTTATTATATTATAGAATCTTGTAATTTAACAATCATTTTGTAAAGTAAAACGAGCATTTGTTTCAAATACTTAACTGTATTTGTTTAATTTACATATTATTCTATTCTACATACCAATAACAAATTTGAAATTGGAATTGTTGCAGATTTTACTTTTACTTATTTATCTCCTTTCCATTACAACTATTTAAGTCAATTAAGGTGTATTTCCTAATTTAGATATAAATCTCGTGTTAATATCGGGATTATTCGTTAATTACAACTTTTACCTATTAAATTGCCTATCTTATCACCTCATTTTGTATATTTTTGCAACCAAAAATGCTTCTACTCCAATGCTTCAACTATTTTATTCAGACTTTTTTCTAGTATTCCTGCAAATGCACTTGTTTATTTTATCAATGACAAGAAATGCTACCAAATATAATGAACAAAAAATGAAGATAATTGATGAATGATATACATTGATTATTAAATTTTTTATTTGGTGAAGGTTTATCTATAATACCAAAATCAATAAGAAAATTGTGACTGAAGTGTTCAATATTCGGCAAATAAACATATCGCTCAAAACACTCATTTAAGATTAAATGGCATTTAACTTATGTTAGTATATCCTTATTTAACGAACCTTGGTTGCACAATTCTTGAAGGGTATTAGATATAGTGAAGTTCTTCAGACATGTGCCTTAACAAAAAAAAACTCTAAATTTAACAAAGTTTATAAAATGGAAAGTTGTGCCTGTAGACATCATAAAAATTTATTACTTTTATTTTGATCTACATCATGTTTACTACGCAAGCCCACAACGCTAAGGACTTTGGATGAATTGGTAAAATGAAGTGAATTTTACATTTAGGACATGATTAAGTAATATACATAAAGGTTAATTTTTCTTTCTTGGACAAATCATTAACCAGCAATATGCATAGAAGTTAATATTACTTTCTTGGACAAATCATTCACCAGAAATATATATAGAGGTTAATATTACTTTTTTGGACAAATCATTCACCAGAAATATACATAGGGGTTAATATTACTTTCTTGGACAAATCAATCAGCAGAAAACCATATATGAATTAAAATCGACATACCTTTCCTTTATATTTAAAATGAAGATTCTCTTTTTTGAAATTTAACGTAGAAGTATAAAATTCAATTTTAGTTTTCTGTTATTGTGTTGTTCAAATTTACTATATTGTCTAATTACTGAGGTATGCAATTACAAGTTATTATTTACCTACGGTTTACACGATTTGATAGTAGATATTTTTTCTGTAGACAACGAATTAGAAAAGAAATATAATAAAACGTAAAGTAGCATAAGTAAACTGAATACATACCTGTGTCATAAGTCGATCAGATCCATTCCCTTCCTCATCTTTAAAGATAATATTCGGGTTTTCATTTTTGACAAGATCTTTGAATCTAGCATCACTCCGAGTAATCTTTCCTTCCGGAACACCACTGGCACCAATGGTATTTTCTGAGACATTAGGAACATGTTGTTTATATACTAATACGGTCATTTTACCCGGTCTCCGCCGTCTCCCGGGCCCCCGGGGAGAACCACATTGTAAGGACGAACCAATTAGTAATAGTAAAATTAAGTATCCAGTTAATGATTTGTATATTATCCTATGTGAAAGCATTCCGTGTAGTTGTACGTGTTTTTGGCGTTTTTAGACTTAGATAGTGCCTCTATGTAACGCCAGTTAACTATAATTTTCTACATTACAGAATTCTTAAATATTTTTTCTGCAAGTAGTATTAAACCATTTTTAGAACTTATTTCCACAGTCTTAAATTTAGATCTTGAAAATTAAAGATCATTTTTTTCTCGAACTGATGAAGTGTGACCCCGAATGTCAGCTCTGGTTCACAGTTATGCAACATGATGAAGAGTGATGTATTACTGATACTTTTGTAGTTGTTGACTTTTCGGTAACTGGATGTCTCGCACAGACAGAATTCTCGTCTCTGATTGGAGAAGCGCTCGAAACATGACGTCACATTTATATACCTACTTTAATGACAGTTCGGCCCACTTAGGAGAAAAACGTATAAAACTATAGGGACAACTGATAATATCAACAGTTTAACAATCGGAAAGATCAACAGATATCACCACACTGCTTGCTTGAGTTAAATACTAGTCCATGTGAACACCTGGAAAATAGTAAAATGGATTTAGAAATTTGTGATAGACAAGTAGCAGTTTACTTATTGTGTTTTCAATCCGATTAAAGCCCATTATTTGTATATATGCATGTCGAATTCATGGTCATTACTTTCTGTAATAAATGCATTGGTTGTCACTCATTTTTCTCCTTTTTGTAAAGTGTAACACTTTTTACATGTTAAAAAATCCCGTTTGATGTGATATTTATAGGAATGGCTTATATTTATTGGTCACTAAGGACAAAATTTTATTTCTGGAAAAGTGTTGAAGTTCGGCTATATTTGATAATATTGCTACGGAAAATTGTAATAAAATCGCCTTATTTACACAATTGTTTGAATAATTACCTTTATTTTCACGTAAAATTTGATTCGCAATTATATCATCATAAACCGTTAGCAATATGATCAATATGAAATTAATAAGCCGTAAAAGGGTTCTGTGAACAATTCCTTTCAATAGATATTGGGAATGACTTCATAAACCACATACATGTGTGAAAAGGTCCCCACAATCAATGCTAAATAAAATTAGTCACTGATTCCAACTTCAGTGACCTTAAAATCCAAATTTACCATTTATTTGATTATCAAGTGCAGAAAATACGTACAAACAGGCAGTTTTTTTAAAAATAAAATTCAAAATCACCATAAACAACGGTAAAATGACACATCAAAATAATATTTATAAAAATTAAGCAAGGAACTGATAAAAGAATCAGAAATATCTAAAACAAAGGATTTTGAAAGTCATACTTTATTATTGTACAAAATAATCTCAAAATAGCATAACAGTTTGATATACAGGCACGTGCTATAAGAAAAAATTTTATCGAATGCTCACAAATTCAGCTAAAATGAATCGTTCGAAGCATACAAGGTGACAGAAAACAGAAAAACACACCATATGTTTCACAAACATTTTTCAATGTTAAGTCTAAGACAAAGTACTGCTAAAGCCATTTGTTATGAGATTCATCCTGTCAATCAACAACATTATTGAGAGTGATAAAATGGAGGGAATGATTGAGATTGAAAATTGAACAAAAACCTTCATCAGACACCAAATATTTTATATTTAATCAAAATTTAACAATCGTTGTAGAAGTCCAAGTTTAAAAACGAAATGGGTATGGCTTAACCTACAGAATCTAAAAAACACAAACACAACTGAAAATATTAAAAGAATAGAAACAAGTTAGAAACAATTATAGAAGACATACAAAAGGAAAACGCCGGAAAGTAGAATTAGAAACACATCCAAATTGTAACATAATAAAGATTTGTTACAAAATTGACGTAACATAGCAATACAGCAACCAGTTTTCCTGTGTCTTATGTATGATGAATGGTCATTTATTCAGTAAAATAATTTGATGTATAATTCTACGATCAATCTTCAATATTTCACACAATCAAACTTAATTTCCGGAACCCATCTTTGGAACTACAAGTAATTAGGACAATACAACACATTGTTATCATGTAATTATAAGAATTGTCTGTTGTCTGGTCATATTGTAACTCAATAGCTTGAGTCATCTGTACGTCACTACGGATGACGGTAGGGCAGAGGTTTTATGCTTAAATCGGTAATGCTTTCGCTGTATGTACGTCTTAAATGTGCAGTTGTATATCCAAATATCTTGCCACTTGTTTTTCTGTAATTAAGGAATTGCTTCAAGTCTATAGTTTTCTAAAGATTTTTATATAATTTATATCATAATCTTTCATTACAGCTTGAGATTTAATGAAAAAGAACGAAATTATATCATCACAATATAAACCGTAATGCTTAACGTCAGAGGCTTCGCAGATTGGTTAAAATAGCTTGCACGCCATTTCCCCTTTGCAGTTGAGCTGTTAAAGATGTAAACTATTTTATTAGACTGAACGATAGTAGTCAAAAATGTTTCTTTTTGAAACATTTCCTTTTGAGAAAGACAATAAAATACTTTTAACTGTCTCCCATACCAGAGTCAAGTAATCTGGCGATAGTCATTACTTTTTGCAAGTACAAGTGACAAAACAAAAACACTGATAATTAAAAATGACAACAAATCGGAACGTGACAAAAAGAAATCAAACATAAAATTTTTATTACTCAGCTTTTGGTAATTATCACATAAAGGTAAGTAAAAATATTGACTTTTCTCTAAAAAATTACAAAAAATCAAAATGTTACTATTTTGTTATATTATTTCTACAAGCTTTCGATACTATGAACCAGGCCTGGTTTTCTCGTGCTATGTGTATATACGAAATCTTATTGGACATGTTTTATTAATGTCCAAAATTTAGG
>JARWCS010370555.1:0-10277 GCA_034783895.1 Geukensia demissa | reverse complement strand
AATCTTCTCCTCTGAAACTTCTTTGCCAAAAGGCAGGTGAGCGATACAGGCTCAGCCTCCTGAGCCTCTAGTTTAAATTAAGTTCATTAGAAAATTTCTGTTATTCCTTTGGCATTAAATAATGAGAATCAGGAATGAAGACTTTTTATGTGCTAAACGCCTGCCACCCATTGCCTAGTCAGTTGTCACCACAATATGGCTCATTCCTGTTGTGACATTAAACACCATTCAATCAATCAACCTAGTCAGTTGTCTTTTAAGGAATATTAAGTCATTTAAAGACTAATAATGATTATTTCTACACCAAATATAAACTTAAGTTTTAAACATGTATCTATTTTAGTGCTTTCAAATGACCTATTTCTTGTTTTGTATAAATATATTAAAATAATGGTACAACAAATATGTTTTGTTTTTTTTTATTCCCAAGTGTTGCTTTGAGAAAGCATTCTTAATCATTCTTAAGCATTGTTACTATTTAGTTACAAAGCACTCATATTTTAAGACAACCATGAAGTCATCTGTTACTTTGCTGTGATTGGGGTTTCATTTGTTTTAACAGATGTGTAGCTGGGAAACATTGGACCCTTACCATTCATTTACAGGGCTTTGTTTTAAAACTACACAGTTTGTTATTGTAAAGTAATGTAATATACCACAATATTGCACTCAGTGTAATATTGCTTTGAAAAAAAGTGATGTCATAATGTTAAAAATTGCTATACAGTTAAAGGGTTTTTGCACCAATATTGATGAATATTATCCCTTGCAGAAATTTAATTGCACTTACAAGCTAGTGCTATATAATATTCTACTTTGGGCCATATTCACCAATATTCCTGCAATAACCCTGAAATATACTTCATATTTTAAACTCCCAATGCATTCATTTACATATAACTGCTTGAACAACCTGATGCACTCACTTGTTGCAGAATTGCAGTATGATCATTAGGTATAAGATGTGTGTGATTGGTCATAATATTATTATTTTAAAAAATTGAATTTATTAATACATTCTGTAATGACCACCAATTACAAAATGTATTAATAAATCCATTAAATTTTCTACCCAACCTTATATTTAATCCCAATTCCAATTGGTGTCTGCATACAGCTGACATTGATTACAAAAAGCACAAAATATGGCTCACCTATCACCGTTGTTAAAATTAAAGTTATTAAACATGAAAATGCAGTTCTAGTCAGTGTACTGGAATTTCTTTCAGGACTGACGTGCACCAGGACAGATAACAGGAAAAGGCATATTTAATAGTTACCAATATGCTGACCCTAAAAGAAAGACTAAGAACAGATGATCAGAATAAGTATATGAACAACAGTTATGTTTTTGTTTGTTTGTTTTTTTCACTTTTTCCAACAACCTGAACACAAAACAGACAATTATTAGTTGATTGAGAAAAATTACGTCAAGGAAAGGCTATGCACCTTAAATTTAAAGTATAAATAATAACTATCTAGAGGTTTGTGTATTTCTTGTCATAACATTATGTAGTTTCCCAGAACAGTATGATATATATGATGTTATTTTTATGGACAAATAGATGCTGGCCTCAGTTGCTATCCTTAACAAATTATGTTTAAATTCAATTAGGTATCCCAACAGCTTATTTCTTTTTGTCTGGAAACTATTCCAATTAAGTATTAGGTCACCTGACCCAAAGGGTCATGTGAGCCATTACCATCAGTTTGCAACCAATCATTCTCCACCCATCCACATCAACTTTAAGATCTTAATATCTGAAACAAAACTTTGGTAAAATGGTCCTAGGGTTACCCTCAAGAAAAATTTTATCAGACATTCCCACATGCCAACAGTTTTCCACCTTCACTGAAAATAGAAAAGAAGTCAATAAACTCTTAAAAAATCTTTTTTCAAAACTACTGAGCCAGTTGCAATCAATCATTGACCAAGTTGTTTAGGGTGGTCCTAAACTTACCGAAAGGGCCGGCTTGCAGGGTGCACCTTTCTTATTTAAAAAAGTACGGCACAAGACTTACCCTTATCATTCCTTAAATGAATAAAACTAATTTAACATAGTTTCTTTCATTGGATTTTCTGTCAAAATCTTCTTGTTGGAATGTTTTTAGCCAGTTTGAAGCAAACTTACGTGGAATGGTCTTAAATAGGTTGTCCTACTCAGAATTGTTGTTTAGCATCCCAACCGACCAACCAGGTGACTGCCTATCAAAATTTTACATGAAACTTGTAGAAAATTCATTAAAATCTTCTGATCTGAAACTGCCTGCGTTTGAAACCACGTTTTGTTCCTGAAACAAGTACTACTATCAAGCCTAAAAAAGTCTTTGGAGTTAAATGTATGATCGTACGTTGAAAATGTTTGGCTAATTACACGCCGATTTGAAAGGATGGTCATTGGATATGAATGAGCCGTTTGGTTACCCCGCCAGGAGGTAGAACCCCATTCATCTTTCCAACGAGCTAAACTACTAAGTGGCATCCTTTGTTTGGGCAAAATACATTCAACTGTTATTTAACTACTCTGACTGTTGCTGAACTTAAGGAATAAACTACTAAATTTTTCCACTCTTTGAGGAAGAACCCATTCCAAATGTTATTTGTGGTTTCATTTTATATATTCTCAGTCCACGTTGTTCTGATAGGAAATAAGTTTCTTTAGGCGTGTTGGAAGACGCAAAAAAACAACCTTACAACAGCCAGTCGCTAAATTAGTTGTCCGGTCAGATGCGCTAAACTTCATGGATTGCCCACGCTAAATTTCATTTCCCTAACTCATTCACACTTTTCATCCCTGATTGGATATGGGGCTTTAACAAACTGTCGCTATCTTCCTGTTGTATTTTGTTCTGTATTAGCACGACTAACCTATGTCTTCCATGCTGTTCCGATGGTACTGTTCTCCATGTTGTGCTTTTCCAGCCTCATTTCCTTTTACCTGGTGGTGTCTAGAGAACAGGCTAAATTCCCTGTCCCTTGCTCATTCATTTACTCATCTTTTTCATCCCTAGGGTACATATGACTTGGCTAAGTATAAAGTCTGGTCCACAATTTCCTCCAGTTCTTATGTTACTATTCTTCTCCATGTTTTCCCCTACCTGCCTCTCTGCCCTTTTTAGCTCCCCTGGCCTAAAAGGTCATGTGAGCTTTTGCCACCACTTTTCATCCGTCGTCTGTCAAAAATTACAAAAAAACTTCTCTGAAACCACATTGCCAATTTTGAACCAAACTTCTTTGATGGTCCTCTACCAAAATTGTGTCCGGCATCCCCGCTCGTCTTCGAAGATGGCTGTCGTTATCAAAATTTGAAAAAAAGTGATGGTATATTTAAACAATTTTCTTGTCTGAAACTATTGAGCCAATTGGATCCAAACTTTGGTGGAATGCTCCATACATGGTCCTCTATCAAAACTGTCTCCGGCATCACCGCCTATCAACCAAGATGACCACCGCTGCCAAACTTAGTTTAACAGAGGACCCTTTTAGATATTCACAAAAATGTTTTGTCAAAAACTACTGCGCCAACAAATGGTCCTTTGGCACCCACTTTCCCCGCCAATACAGGTGGTTGTTTTAGACGGTTTTTCACCAAAATTATTTTCGGAATTCTCGCCTGTCAACCGGAAGATAGCTGTCACAGCTGAAACTTAGTTGAACAAAGGATCCTTTGGCAAACTTGACTTACTTTTGTATAGCTGTATTTTTGTCAATCTGTATCTGGGTGGAGCACATTATTTGGCCAATCTGGCTTTTGAGTCTTTCCTAGCCCTACTGTCATTACTAAGCACTCTTTCTTGATAAATGAAGTCTTCCACGTCTTCTAAGGGATTACCATATACAAAGGACATTTATAATCGTATGTTTAGATCGTTTGTGCTAAATCTAAGACCGGTCTTTTTGCATATAGACTAAATATATATCCTTTTTTCATCTAGGTGTTAACCGCCTCGGTGGGGTAATGGTTAGCGTGCTCGCCTTGAGTGCGGAAAGTCGTGCATGGGTTCGATCCTCGGCCGGGTCAACCCAAAGACGTTAAAATTGGTCCGCTAAGCACGCAGCATTAAGGAGTAAGACCAAAGACTGGTCGGCCCAGAGTCAGAATAATGTGTCTGGGTAAAGTGGCTGCGGACTGTTGCTTGATAAAAATCCGCTCAGTGGGTCGGTCTAGTACAAAGCAGGATTAATTCATTCAAAATATGCTCTCTTGTTCACTATGCATGAAATATTTGCCACTGGACGTTAAGCAACAATCAATCAATCAATCAATCAACCATCTAGGTGTTACTGCTAAAGAATATTTTAACCAAATCATCTTCAAAGGCAAGGTCTTCTGGGTGACTGAACGTGATCCACTTTATTCTCCATTTGCTTACCTTGTGTTATTTTTCTTGGAATCCAGTCGATGACCACCAAAAGAGTTTTAATGACATAATGAATCCCCTGTCCTTTATCCAGCAGTTCAAATAAGGCATCCTTTGGAACAAAATTCTCTGGCCTAACATGAACCCGGTGCTCTTTCGGATATTCTTGTTCTCAATATGACTACCCCGCTATGGGGGTTAAACAAAATTAATTGATATTTGGAATTGTTCTCGACATCTTAATCCTCAAGTCAAGAAGCTTTATGTGAGTAAATATTGAAATAAGATGTGTTTTCCCGAAAATTATTCTGCAAACTCTGAACTTACAGGGCCAGACTTAATCAAAATAGACCATGTGAGCTTTTGTCATCACATGAAGTCCGTCCAGTTCGTCGATTTGTCAACACTCTCTGGCCAATTTGGAACAGTGGCTAATCCTTGTATAGAAAAAAATTTTCATGAGAGAGCTAATCAAAACGTATAAATGACAATCATTTACAGGTTGTCCTTGGTTAGTCATTTTACAAAATTCGTGTGGTCAAAGAACAAGATATGATTATTTTAACAATATACATGTACTCCACTGATATCTAGTAGTAATATTTCCCGTTTTGGCAATTTTAGTGGGTGGCTAATTATTAGGAAAAGCTACTAAAATTATCCAATTTTACTTAAAATTAACCACGACATGTGAAATAAGCCATATTCAAAATAAAGCTCAAATATGCTCTGCTGTCTAACCCTTTAAACTTAGCCATTTTTCTTAGCAGTTGATCATGATTTTATCAAGGGAGAAGCTTGTAAAAAGAACAGTCTTTGGACAAAAACTTTGGAAAATATTTCAAAAACTCCACGATCTGATTATTTTATGTAAAACGATATTCTTATCTAAAGCTCGGCTTTGAGGGTGTTTCTTTGTCGATTTTTAGAAAAAGTTTACAGTAAAACTCAGAAATATTGCATATTTTTTGTTGTAAATTTTATTTTATTTCATCAGCGATTTCTTGCAATTTCTTACTACAACTATGTAAACAGATCACTTGATTTAGAAAAAAGGGGATTTGTCAGATATTCTGTATCGTTATATTTGGCTAATCATTATAAGGCGCCGTTTTACTATTTATTCACTATTTTCTGATGATTTTTTGATATCAAGAATTATAATTTTTGATATCAGAAAATAGTGAATAAAAAGTAAAACGGCGCCTCAAAAATGATTTTTTGATATCAGGAATTTGATTTTTTGATATTAAAAAAATGATTTTCTTTCTGTCTGCAGAATTGTGTATTTTCCATATATATAAACTTTGTATTAAACTAAGCTGTTTTTGTACCAGGTTAGATGGGGGTTTTGACTTAAATCACAAATATGTTTGCTGTAAAAGCTGTAAAAGGCCCCAAAAATCAAATGTGATGATATTCAAATATAACAACTATCGGCCAAATAAATAAACAACGCAAAACAAGTAACAGTTAAACACAAGAAGAACTATGAGGCACCGTTTTACTATTTATTCATTATTTTCTGATATCAAAAAATCGAATTCCTGATATATCAAAAAATCTATTTTTTGATATCAAAAATGAAGACTTTTATATTAAAATCTATATTAAAATCGACAAAATAGTATCAAATGTTGCATCAAATTCATTAATTTTCACATTTAAAGCATTTTCTATGTGTCGTGTGACAATTGTAGAACTAATTAAACCAGAGACATATAATACAATTGTATTATATGTCTCTGATTAAACTAAAAATTTTGTTGTATTTTTCTTTTGATAGACATTATTCAATGCAAAAAATATAATATAATAGATAAAAGCCAATTTTCCTTTTTTAGTCAAATTCTTGGGCCAAAAATGGGCCTTAACCACCCTCGTCCTTTAAGGAAGGAATTATATACCATAATTTACTACTTTATACACATGGTCAGAAGTGATGTCTGGGGTTAAAATGTGTTTTAATCCCAGAGAATGTGCAGTGAAACAGTGTCGCTCTACCTGAAATAAAGCTCGCCGTTTTCATGCGAAGTCTGAGTTTTCAACAGTAGGCAGGGACGTATATATATACCACATAGAAATCGAATTGGATACTCAATTTTTTAAATTTCCCGCCGCTTAAATGCGCGAAGGGGCGATAATTCATCACAGGCGTTCAAGTTTTCAAACTTTAATTCAAAATATAGTTTGTCTGTTTGCACACAATAACATGAATAAAAATGATAATTTCTCAATTTTTACACCAAGTTTATAGGCTGTCATTAGTCAATAAAGAGTAAATTGCACAATTTTTTGGTCATTTCTAACCGGAAAAGGTATCGAAGTTTTGCACATGCGCGAAAAATCTTTGGCAACGCTTACAAACAAGTATCAACGGAGCAAGTTTCAATTTGATTTTATTGACATATATGTGAAAGGAATAAGAATGTTAATGCAATCATAAAATGGACATGAAGGATTGTAAGAAAGCTATTAAGAGAGATTAAGAAACCTGTAAATTAAACGACAAAAATATAAAAGTAAGTTCATTTCGTCTGTTTCCAGACGTTTTGTGGAGACCGGGAATGAAATATAATTTACCGTTAAGCACATGTAATGATGACGCGTTTAATAAGATTTTATGGTTTGTATTTTTGGTACATACAAAATGAAAAACATTGCTTATCAACAAATTGAGCAGAGTTAATTTATGACAGATGTCAAAACAGCAGGTGCCCGTTTAATATCTTTATAGTTTTGATTTTGCTTGAACAAGGATTGCCAATCTAGACGTTGGTCAATGGTCCCTTTATAGCTCCTCCAGTACTTTGTCCTGACTCCTGTTTATCAGTTTCCCTCCACCAAGTTGCTGAATTATTTTTGTCCAATCATGCTGCATATCTTACTGATAACATGAATTCATTCATGTCATTGTACCAATGCTAAACCTATGGTAATTATAATGTTACCATTGGCACATTAAAACCACAAAAACCCATAGCCTGAAGAATAAATTTGACTATCATTTACTCAATGGAACCAAAAATCTAATAGGCAAAATTAAAGAAAATATTATAAGGGTTTAGTGATGGGTTTTGGTAAAAACAATGTTATGAATGTGTGTTCTAGGGCTGGTTCATGTCTAAATTTTTTAAATGTGACAGAAAGTGTAATATCATGATTATGCTGTCATCAAAGGGGATTTGCTGCAACACATGTAAAATGTATTTTAAATTTTCCCATTTGGAATGTTGCAATCTGATACTAACTCCTCTATACCCCTTCAACATAACAAACCAGAATTTCCTTCATCAACTGATAAGCTAGACCATATTTAAGAAAAACCCACCAACTTACATGGACCTTGAGTAAGGTGTCTTTAAACTGACTATATACTAGTCTTTGTGGGTTTGCAATCACACCAGTGTTTTCCATTGCCATACCAAAAAAGAATTGGCTTTAAAAATGAGTGTAAATTGTATATACACACAGTAATATTTTGACTCAGTCGTTCAAGAAAGATTTGCTGATATTCTTGTCTAGAATAAGGATGTAAGAATTTTTTTTCCATTGACATCCTGTGTCAGTTCATGAACTATGAATTTAAAAAAAATAAAATGTTTTGAAAATCTAATGCTACTTGAACGACTTCCTGTATCACCATCAAGTAAGGTCATGTATATGTTTAACCAAATTCCAACTTTAATATTATAAAAAGGGTTATGGAATAAATGCAGGAAAGACGGCAGCCCATTTCTTATTGAAAATTTTTTACAATTTATCTGCAAAGGGCTTTTCTGGATTAGACTTCATCAGGTATGCTACAGGCCAACCCATTAGAACTCCAAATCAGAGCTATAAGACATAAAAAAATTTTTACATGCATTTGTCAGTGTAATTTGATTAGATGTACATGTAACGTATGTGTCACTGTGATAATTATATATAAATTATTTGAAGCAAAAATATCCATTAATATTGATGAGATCTGGTTAGATTATGCCAAATAGCAATGGCAAATTATTTTTTACAAGAATTACTTGTGTGTATATTGTACTTTCATGCTTTTCAGATGACTTGCATCCTGTATAACTTTAGAACTAAATTTATTTTTACAGCTTGACAAGTATGCAGCAGCCATTTACCAATTCAGAAGCTGTGAAGAGATGTTTAACCATTCCAAATGCCCCTATACCAGGGGTTCGAAGCTATGAACCCAGACCGCCTTTTGGCACAGGAAGTGGAAAAATAGTCAGAACTAGGCCTTATTCAGGTTCATTTAATTTTCCATACACACTCTCTTGCAACTTTAAAAAAATCAGGAATGATAAGCTATGTTTTTGTTTCCCATGAATATTAGAGGTCATACATAATTATATATAGAAAAAGAAGATGTGATATCTGATTGTCTACAAGACAGCCATAAAAAATCTAGCTCAACATGTTTATGTAATACAAAGCAGAGTCCATTCTTTCATTTTCCATTAATAGATATTTGCTGCTGAACATTCCTCTATTAACTCGAACAGATAAAAATGGTTTTTTTTTTTTGGAAAACCACATTAAAAAGGACCAAACAACTTGAACAAAGGAGTAGGATAAGATATGACATCTGGACATTTGAGTCATTTCCCTATTCTTATATGGAAAGTATTTTGAAAAAAAAATCCTACTAACTCAGCCTTTTATATCAATTAATCTGGACCTTCTGGTTCAATGAGGAAATAGAAATATATATTTGGAGGTTACAGAACAAACAATAAAGAAAAAAAAAATTAAAGGATTTTAAATTAATCTGTTAGCCAACCACTGACCTTGAACTTATTATTTACAGAAGATTATTATCAGTGCTCTATAGCTATTTGTTTATTTATCTATAGCAAAGATATTAATTATTAATTATCTGATATTACTATATATTTAATTATGATATCACATGTACTTTAAGACTCAAATAACATATTGTGCAATCTGATGTAAAATATCTATAAGACTCGTAATGATGCTTAAGGAGGATAGAAAACTATTTAATAATTAATCCACTTGTTTCTAGTGTAAATATTATAAAATCAATTCCTTGCCGTTCATGTCTTTATTCCATCACAATTTGACATATTTAAGTTGTATTGATTTTATCCTTAACATCATCAATGGAAAGTGTTATTTTATGCTTGATCTAATGAATAAGGATGTCAGTTTTATGTTTACCTGTAAATTACCTGTCGCTACAATAAAATTGCAATTTATAGACATGATTCTGTCATTAACATTTTTTACTAGGAAATCAGAATGTTTGTCGTAATGGTTCCGACAATGAATCTTTTTAAACATGTTATTATAAGATATTTTATTGCCTCTGTACAAGCATGACAAGTACAGCAGGTTCACAGGCTTTAGACTTTAATTTTATTTTAATAAGTACTCTGGGTTGGGATTGTACTTTAAATATTAACACATTTTAATGAAATTCTTTCAAATGTCAGAGATTATTCAACTATTGATGCATAGCAGTATATTTTGCATGTTATTAAAACAGAGGATATTTCTTATACTGGTACATAATTTGCTTCAGATATTTAAATATTTTTTTTTGGTCGATATCAGATTCTGAAATTAAAAAAGAAATTACATAATAAAAATCAAAGATTAAACAGAAATTTGAAAGCAGAAAAAACACTTTAATATTGTCTTCTTATATTCATAGAAACAATATATATATATATATATATATACACACAGATGATTGCTCTCAAAAGAGCCATGATGGTCAACAAAACAATACAAAATACAAGCTTCAGTACACAAAAAACTACCGTGAAAACTTTGGTGACCAAAAGAATTTATGAATTATTTAATTTCTTTTTAGCTCACCTGGCCTAAAAGGCCATGTGAGCTTTTGTCATCACTTTGCGTCCGTCGTCCGTCGTCCGTCC
>JARWCS010370545.1:0-10277 GCA_034783895.1 Geukensia demissa | reverse complement strand
GAGGTTACTCCTTGAAATGTACATATACCATACCTAAATTTTCCATATTTATTTAACATTGGTAATTTTGTATTTTATAATGATGAAGAATTAACTTATTTGATTAGCTCTGTGTGCACTAACTTGAACAATTGATATAATTACGACAAGGACTGCCAGTATTGCCTTTTAGCTCACCTAGCCTAAAATGATATGTGAGCTTTTGTCATCACTTCGTTTTGATGTCGTCGTAGTATGCATCGCCCATGTCGTCCTCGTCTGTTATTTTTACACGCACAATATGTTCAGATTGGCTAAAACTTTGAAAATCTACTTGTTACAATCTTCTTTAGAGACACCTAAATTCACGAAAAACTGTTATTAGAATGGCACTTTTCGCCTATTTCTTCAATTTTCGTCAATAACTTAATATTCCGTCACAATATCACAGCCATAGGAATAAAAATGCTACCTTTTCAAACTTTGTCATCTCTGAAGAATAAAATATATGACAAAAATAAAATATTAGATTTCACAATATAGGTCCAAAATTGACCATTGAACCACATAGACGATTTGGCTAACTAGGATTTCACTCTTATTGGAGGCCTTTCGTCGAGATTTGAATTTTTATGAAGATAGAGCACCGTTTTATTTAAATCTTATCCCACATAGTTTTTACAAAGCGTAACCAATCTATATAGTTTTATATTTCAGGCAAATTCCTCCGTGGAGCGATCTGGATTATTGGGTGCTGTTAATATAGTGAAGTTAATACCTGATGAAAACCACAGTGTCCGTGGAGAAACCCTTAGGGAAGCTATCAAACGAGACAAAGAAAAAGGCAGAATACCATTCTTTGTATGTATAAATGCACTAAGCACCGACCATATTCAAAATATGTAACTAGTGTTTTAATTTAAACATGACCAAACTTTCAACAAAACTATATCATAAAACACAGAATATTTTTATACAGTGTATACGCTTGCGGTATTTTGAAAGTTGACTACATCTATGAATGATAAGAAAGATTAGTGATTTCGAGGTTTTGAATTTACAGACACTTATTAAGATTGTCAATAAATCATAACAGGTCCCATGTAAATGTTATTAAGTCCTTTGTTTTTCTTTTAAGATATGTGTATCACTTGGAACTACTGGTACATGTGCGTTTGATAACCTTGCTGAAATTGGACCTATTTGTACGTACATGGTTTTCTTTATTTTTACCCATTTTCAATATATTCAATAATTGTATAACAGACATCCAAAACCTATTTAGGCTTCCTTGCTATTTTCGTTGATCACTTATTAGATGCTCTTCCACAATAAGAAGATATTTCAAATGGACCCAGGTACATAATATTTCGGTATCGATACATCTGAAATGAAATATAAATTCACAAAATTTCCTGGAAAATTTGGTTTTATTTCGTTTTTAGGTGAAGAAGAAGATATGTGGCTACATATCGATGCAGCCTATGCTGGAAGTGCTTTTGTTTGTCCAGAATTCAGACATTATATGAAGGGAATAGAGGTACGTATTGAGTTAAATATGTAAATATTGGGTTGTGCGCATGCAAGAAATACGAAATAGTGGTGAAAATTTCACTATGTGCAAAACTAATACAATATCTAGATTCTTTGAATTAAAATTATTACAGCAGCTATATATATTTGACAAAAATCATTTACGTCTTTATAGAAAGATGCATTGTCAACTCTACTTCTAATTCCACGTGATTATAACAGTCTTCAGATCAATGCTGCTGACCACGTGATTGTAACAGTAATCAGAACATTGTTGCTGACCCAAAAATTTCTCCAACAAAGGAGTCATTGTGCTCCACGGCTGAAGTCTTCATATTTGAAATATTTAGTGGTCAGTCAATCTTCGAAACAGAGAGTATAGTACTTCCTTCGTCAGACATATACATCTCTGCCATTGATGTTCCGACATTGATTTCCTGGATTGTGACGTAAAAATAGTTTTGTCGTCAAGAAATTATTGCGTCACAAGCTGGTATGACCGCCATGAGAGGAAGCACACAAAATGGCGTAATCACCAATGGCAGAGTCGACTACTGGAAGTTTAACTGAAAGCTAGGAGACTCTGTTTCGGAGATTGAGAATATAGAAGCAGGAGATGTGGTATTGGTGTCAATGAAAGAGCCATCTAAAAAGTATAAATTAAAAATATCTGCAAGTTACCCTAAGGCTCTCGACAATGGACAAAGATCCGCACCGTCAGCTGCAAAACATGGCCCAAATATATAATGTTTGCAATGTAAAACGAGTAGCAGTAACACGTGAAAACAAGGACGTCAACTGGAATATGCCAGGTTCTCCCAAACACTCTTAGCTGGATATAATGTTAAAATATCATTTATAGCCTAAATAAAAGTAACGACAGCGTGTAGCACAATATGTAACAGAATAGTGACTAAAATTTAGTTTTCCGTAGAAATTTGTCCATAGACATTTCGGTAGCGTTCACCGGAACATCAAAGTTTTTTCTGTAGTTTGATAAATTAAAACACTTGTGCCCTTTAGAAAGTCTCAAGTAAGAGCAAGGCCATAGTTTCGGAAGATTTTTGTATTTTACTTATCCAACGCCTGCGTTAAACGTTAGTAACCACTGATTTTCAGATAAACAACAACGAACGTGATGGAGGAATGTTGGTGGGGAACTATTCAGGAAAATATGATGACGGTGTTGCACCTTATGCATGGAACGGAAGTTCTGCCATATTGGAAGAATATCTGAAGAAGAGAAAAGGTGTAAAATTTGGTCAGTGCTGGACCTTTGCTGCTGTTGCAACAACAGGTAACTTTCTCATTTCTGAGCATAACGTGATACTACCTAAGTATAATGTAAAGTCATATCAAGCACATTTGTTACTTTAACATTGACTAGCGATATCAAGAGATTTGCAGAAGCCGTTGTTCATAATTCCATTGTTTTTTTAATGCCACATCGTCGCAGCTGTTACTCGAATACATGTAAAAGATCAAAAAGAAGATTTTCAAACATAATTTTAGTAATCATTATTGTAGTATTTAGTTTACTGAAAACTTATATTCGTTTCGTGATATCACAAATCCATGCTGACGGTTATTTGATATTTTTTTTACCTGAAATGAAGATAATTTATTTTTTCGATCGCTCGTTTACATACATTGCGTAATAATGCCAATATTGTAAACAAAAATTACATTTCTACTATTTTAAGTAATAAATGTTATTCTAACGTAATTGATTATGTGTAAACTCAGCCTTTCACTCTCAAACTTTGGTCCTTCGGACTTTATTCAGTTTGTGAGTGAGACCACTGAGTTAACACATCAATAAATTCCTTCAAAATATCATTTATTACTATGATATAAGTACATGCATAGTAATAGTGTCATATGATTGTATTACAGCGTTACGTGCGTTAGGAATACCAACTAGATGTATTACGAATTTTATATCTGCTCATGACAGTGACTACAGCACACAGATAGACAACTTCTGGTCATCTGAAAACAAACCAAGAAAACTTCTGAATGATACGATATGGTAAGTGAATTCTGAAAGTATTTCATGGTCTTGTGCTCTTTCGTTATAATTGAAACTAGCAATTATCATAATTGCTTAAGTTTTAGGAGTCTAAAATCCCCGAATCGTTTATTCCATAACTAAGTTATAATTTCATAAAATGATAATTTGCATTTAGTTTTTATACGACCTCACAAAATGCCGTCGAATTATGCTATGGCGCTGTGTCGTCGGTGTTGGCGTCTGTAGTCAGGTTGGTTTCCGTACGATAACTTTTGTTCTAATCAACCGATTCTTTTTATATTTTGGACATTGATTGTTGATACTAGAAAAAAGTGGGTATTTATTTTGTGTGACTAGAAAAAAGGTTGGTATTTTATTTTGTGTGATCTAGCCCCACCCATACTCAGGGAGGAAGTAAAAGGGATTTTTGAACATTTTAATGTAATCACTCCGGAAAATTTCGGTCGCCATCATTATTTGGTTGACTGGTACGAAAAATCCACTTCACATCTTCCCAATGTCGTGACTACAAATCCGTTCCTTTATTTGTTGTGAACAACATCGATTATGACTATACACCGGCTTTGTCTACTGAGTAACACAACGGGTGTCACTGGTGGATCAGGAGTTGCTTACCCTTCCGAAGCACCTGAACTCACCCTGGTTTTTGTAGGGTTCGTGTTACTCCAGCTTTAGTTTTCAGTGTTTATTGATGTGTGTTCTATTTTTGTTTTTCGTTTCATTTTGTTGGCCAAGGGCTTTTCTGTCTTCTGACATTCTTTCTGCCCTTTAATATCTTCGAATTCCTTTTATCTACTTCTTGTTTGATCCGTTGAAAAACATGACTGCCGTTACTAAAAATAGAACATAGGGGTCTGACCAAAGATTTTCGCATATATCTCAAAAACCGTTAATTTAGCCAAATTCTGACATAGGGTAAAAGTGTTCAGCATGATGAAATCTATCTGTGGTAAATTTTTGTAGAAATTCCTTATCTCTTGTAAGAGTCATGACCCTTTTTAGAAGTGTTTTAAGCTAATTTTGAAGTTAAAGTTTTAAAATTCTTCTCCTCTGAAACTACTGAATGAATTTGGATGCAACTTTGTATGATTGTTTCTTAGGGTATTCTGCACAAAGTTTGTGCTTCGATTTGTAATCCGTTGAAAAACATGGCTACCTTTGCTAGAAATAGAACATAGGGGTCTGACCTAGATTTTCGCATATATCTCAAAAACCGTAAACTTTAGCCAAATCCTAATATAGGGTAAAAGTGTTTAGCATGATGAAATCTATCTGTGGTGAAATTTTCAAGAAGTTCCTTAACTCTTGTTGGAGTTATTGCTCTTTTCTGGACATTTTTAGCTAATTTTGAAGTGAAGTTTATAAATCTTCTCCTCTGAAACTACTGAATGGATTTAGATGTAACTTTGTATGATGGTTTCTTAGGGTATCTGCACAAAGTTTAAATACAAGGCTGTTTGAGACAGGTGAGCGATTGCAGGCTCCTAGGAGCCTCTAGTTAAAATTTTTAGCTCACCTGGCCAAAAGCAATGTGAGCTTTTGTCATCACTTGGTGTCTGTTGCCATCCATTATCTGTAAACTATAACATTTTTATCTTCTCCCATGAAATCTCCAGGCCAAATAGACATTATGAAGTTTCCTCGGTTCGTTCTGATTAAAAAAATTGAATTGTTTTTCTAATAGCCTCTAGATAGAACCCCAAACAATAGTTTTGGCGTGTTAAACGACACACTGGAAGAATGCATGAAAGAGGCTAAGCATTCTGACAATTACAGCTTAATTTGTAATTGCATTAAAATACAAAAGCAAGGACGGCCATTGGAAAACAGCAGTCAGTTTCACAAAATGATGTAAGTGTAATTTCTATCGTAAACTATGATGTCACAATGTCCTTTGAAGTTTCTACACTTATTAAGAATTTTTGTGAAAACGATTACAGTGTCTGGCGTGGGACATGAATTATGTGATGATTTTGACCCTTTAACCCTCCCCTAACATGGGACAGTGATGTGATCTTGATCTGTCTGCATTCCACTGGGATCCAAAGTTACACTAGTATAAATACAAGCAATTTTTCACTGCAGGGTCTGCCGAGTGCTCCACAAAACCTAAGGACAAATACATGCTATTAGCAGTTAAAACGAGCCTAATGGTTAACTTACCAAACTTCTCAAAATGTGATGTGATGCAAATGTGGCTTTTAAAAACCAAAGATCCGAGGGAGTTTACATCAAATCAAAATCGAATTCATATTGAAACATGCGCTGCATTTTCAGTTTTTGTGGCAATGAAAAGTTTGTTTTCGTAATCAAAATGTACAAATAGAGTATTTTTAAAAGTCTGTTGTCTTTTCAGTTCAGCAATGATAAAAATAATATTGTTTGCATAAAAGATATGGGAAAAGAAACCAAGAAATGAAGCCCTCCCCTAACAGAATAGCACAAACCATTTGAATTTAGCCAATAAACACTTGAAATACTAAATAGGAACATAAATACTCATCAAAATGGTTGTTAACATTTATTGTGATCATTAACCTTTGAATGCCACAAAATCTGGTTTAACTACTACATTTCATCGAATTTAAGCTCATTTGTTTGTAAAAAGGGGGGACCCCTGACACTAAAAACATTTACAATACATTTATTTTGAGTTTTAAATATCGATTATATTTTATTTGTAATAAAAAGTATTTTTTTAGCAGAAGAAACCTTTTTATCTTAATAAAAATTGCTACAGAAATTTAACATAAATCTGAAATCTGTTAATCGGCCATTTTTCAAAGATTAAGGTCATAATTTGGAAAGAAATGGGGTTAATATGATAAATTATGCTTTGTATTATAACTAAAAAGTAATCTGTAATTAAAGTAATTGGCTGTTCATTCTTAAAACAATAACAAAATCTGTAAAAAGAATTTAGAAAGAGATTTAATTATCTTACCGGTAACCAAATTGGGTGTTAAAAATACTACAGGTGTTATTGTTTGCCCTGTACTCATGTGAAAATTGTTGGTTTTTGTGAAAAATTAAAGTTCCGACAATGTCTCATTTTTTGCATTTCTGGTACCGCTAAGCTTATTTTTACTGACATTGCGTATACATATGTACCAATATATATAAAATCTATCAAAATAATTTTCATTTTCTAAAATTCATAAATCCTTTGAGCAAAAGGAGACATAAAGGAAAACGACAAAATTTTCAAATTTTCCTAATGAGTGGAGAAAAACTAGGAGTATGTATAAAAAATCCGAAATACACAAAAGTTACCGGAAGTTTTTGTACATTACATTTTATAAGAATAATGAAGATTCCCTCAAAGGATTTTTCAAAAATTAGTAAAAAGTGAGAGACTCAGTTAATGAAACTACATGTTAGCAAAATACACAAATACAAATTTTATCGTTTTTAGTAGTTATAATGAATTACGTTCGGATGCCACTAAAATATGGCTAAATGAATCTAATAGATAGAAATATGATAGATACCTCCATGATCAAACAATGTAAAAAAATAATCACAGATATGGGAAGTTTTGTCTCATGAGATCTATGTATCGATTAATATCGTGCAACTAGAATATCGATTGATTATACTGATCGTCATTATCGATGATGTCACAACACTGTCCAACTTTGTTCACCGGTGTTTTCGTCGTCGTCGTTATCTTCCTCAATTCCAACAGCTTGATTTGGCCTAATGAAGAAGCAAGCTAAAGGACTATACGTTCGTTCACATGTTTCTGGATTTTGTGACGTCACAGTACTTTCATTTTCGATTTGTTTAGTGTTAATTTCACTTGTCTGTTTCACCTGACAAGATCCTAGTTGTAAAGACAACCAATCAAAAGCTTCGGATATTCCATCACCGTTCAAAGCACTTATTGAAAATATATCTGAAATAAAAAAAAGACTAATTATTTTATTGGATATTTATACATTCATAGATGTCATAACTTTGAAAAAAAAACTGCTGTCCTTTAGAGTTGGGCGCCTATTTTCGCCGACCAACAATTTTCGCCACTTTCACAGATTTGGCGGGGAAAAGGACCAAGCTGTTATTTCGTGGTCCTTACTCAAGACAGTAATTAATTCGGAGTTCTGTGGTCAAAATTATCTCTATACATTATGGATTATAGGATTTGTCAGTTATACAAAACCTTTTCTTTCGGAAATGGCTATTTTTTCCTAAAGTTTCACAAAAAGCTATAATTTATAAGAAACCTGAAAAAACGGGTGCCCAAGTTTTATAAAAATCGTAGGACAATAATTTTACACAAAAAAATCTTGTCTCAGTATAGGAAAAAAGACAAGGGATACCCTTTTGTATAAAGATGAACATATATTGGTATTTAGTTAACATTTTATTATTTTTCAATGAAAGGATACAAATTAAACCAAAGCATGTAGCACCTGAGGTGTTTCGCAAGCGCAGCATGATACGACCGCATCATGTTGATATGGTAAAGTTGGAATAAGTGTGGACACAGTAATGAGCTGGGCATGATAGTGTTTCGGACACCGTAAAGAGCTAAGCACAGTAATATGGCTGAATCAGTGATCAGTTTATTATAAAAATGTTAACTTGCGTATCAACCTGTCTACAGACGCCAACGACGACAACAGCGCCATACCATATAACATGACTGCATTTTTTTGCGGTCGTACAAATGCTCTACCATGTTTTCAGTTTTCACTATAACCCTAAACTTGCATACTAGTAATAAAGGAAACATGTCGACCAGATTGATTTTCATATGAAATGTGATAAATGTTATAAAATGCTATTTTTAAAACATTGCATATAATTATTAAATGAAAATATTTCTTTTCAAGTTTCAAAATCTAAATATATATTTAGAAAAAAAAATGAACCCACTCCTTCCTATTTAATGATCGGTTTGTTAATAGATATGTCTGGGTCGTGCAAGTTGCTGTCTTTTTAAACACAAAAAAGAAAATACACTTACTCCATCGCCGTTTTAGATTTTGTAAGGCCAAAGATTCTGAAATTTCTTCTGTGCTCATGCCGTTCTCTATGTCTGCCTTATTTGCCAGAAACAAAAACACTGCCTCTTTCAGTTCTTCGGATTTCAGTGCCGGTTTAATGACGTCATATGTGACTTCTTCCAGACGTTCTCTGTCTCCGCTGTCAATCATTATGATAACTGCATTACTACCTTTGTAATAGTGCTGACATAGAGGGCGCTAGAAAGAAAAGGCAAAATGTTTACAACAAACCTGGTAGTTTCGAACCGATGGAGTCTCATAGAAGCCTGTACCAGTAAATATTCTTGCAAAGTCTGGTCCAAATTGGCCAGGCAGTTTCAGATGAGAAGATTAAAATGTAACTGTGGACGGATGACTAGTTCAAGGGATGGCAACAGCTCATACGCCTATTGATGTTACGCGACTGCGGTTCTGGTACTTCACTTCACGAAGATTACAAGATGGGTCGTATAAAAGCGCAAACCGTGTGCATCGGGGGAAACTATACCTCTCATTCGTTTTATACGAGCGCTTTATCACAGGATATTGGAAATTTTATTATTTATCAGAGTTTGATTGGGATTGTGTTTAACGGGTCTAAAAGCTCATGGCATTTCACAGGATATGGGAAGTTTCAATTTCTTTCCCGATTTTCACGGAGTTTTTATTGGATTCATCTTAATGAGAGCTTATAGTAGTAATTGATCCAACACAAGACTGCAAGTCTTCTGAAATTATACACGGGGTGCGATTTTTACATGTATATATACTCAGACACCAACATTGGTGTTTAAGTATATACATATAAAAAATCGCGTCCCGCACCTGGT
Organism: Geukensia demissa; assembly: GCA_034783895.1. Lineage (NCBI taxonomy): Eukaryota > Metazoa > Mollusca > Bivalvia > Mytilida > Mytilidae > Geukensia > Geukensia demissa. Next base: position 909 of record JARWCS010370545.1, on the reverse strand, counting down.
TATACACTTACCATTTTGCCACCGAATCCGAGGTCCCATGCATTGAGATGTAGATCTTTATAGTGGAAAGATTCGACGTTAAAACCTGAAAATATATCTTAAATGTCAAATTATGCAGGTCAAAATTGTAGGAATACGTGTAGTGGCCGTGTGGTTTTCAAATATTCAACCATACTGCATTTAGTTCCAATGTACAAGTGAATAAATGTGTTTTCATGATAAATATGTCGTCGTGCTAGCATGTAAGGAATTTTTTGAATTTCTGATGTAAGAATTTCGTGCAGTTATCTATTATAGCGGAATCGAAAAATGCTGAGGGTCGCTTGGTCTTTTATTGGGACTAAAAGACCAAGCGATCCGCTGATTTTTCGATTCTGTAGAATTAGATAAAAGCGCGTAATATTTACACCACAATTAAAAAAAAATTAAAAAGGGGGGATGCCCCAAGCGCCTGTACCTGTGCCTCTATTCAGCCATTCCGTACTCACCCCTCAAATCCATATTAAAATATCTAATTCATGTTTTGTTTAAAGAACGCAGACAGACGATACAAATGCATTGTTGTCGGTAGACACAAGACATACTTTGTTCAACGCCACACAAAATCAGAGATAAATATATTTAGGAAGATATTACAAAAAATGTAAGTCTTTAATTTCAACTTCGTAACATAGATGATGATCTTTTGGTGTTTATCTTTAATTTATGTACCCGATGAGCTTGAATTTAAAGACACGTCAGACACTCCTATCTTGATTTGCATGTCGAATATGCCAATGTGGAATGGTCTGAAAAAAGTGATGACTTCGATTTTCCAATAGTGAATTTCTCTTTCATTAGCAGTAAGGCTGCAGTAAATATATTCTATGTTTAACGTCAACCGCCCTCGTAGGTTTTGGAAAATATCCA
>JARWCS010370535.1:0-10277 GCA_034783895.1 Geukensia demissa | reverse complement strand
ACAATATTGAAATACCTCAATATTGGATGGACCTTATCAGTGTCCAGACAAATTAATAAAACACAGGGTCACTGTCTCAAGAACTTTCTTATCCCTGACATATTTTACATCCCTATGGCAGTCAATCCTGCATTTGTTAACAATTCTGATACTAACATTAAATAATTGTGTGTGAATATACATGATAGGGGGCTGCTCTATGTAATAAGCAGCGTACCCTAAAAAGGCACTTTGAAAGTAAGGGGATTTGGTAACCAAGTATTGGTCATTAATTATTACAAGATTTCTACAAAACCCACCAACAGCTGCAATTTCTGAAAGCACCCTTTGGGTTTATGATTATTATCAAATCATAAAACAATGGTTGCTATATGAACCTTTTGACTACAATATAATATATTATGAATTTGTTTTGACTTATATTCTATAGGCCTTCCCACTGTACATTGCATTTTTCAATTAACATGACATCACACAAGTTCCCAGACTGAAAATATGTAAAAATCTGTGTCAAATTTTGCCAATTAATTGTGGATGGCCTCCACTGATTATTGCATATATATGTACACTTAAAAGTATCAAATAAACAAATACAACTACAAGTGCAACATTGAAACATTGCAGTATTCTGATGATGGCCAACTTTTAATCTGATATTTAACTTAAAAATAATAAAATAATCAATCATTGCTTATAAATAATAAAAAAATATTCAGCTAGAAAGGTTTTCAATATTTGTATTTTCTGCACACAAGTCCAAAATGACCAAGAAACATGATAAAAAATGTCTATTTTAAACAACATAAACACAACATACCTGCCAACAGTGGGTTATGGGCTTCCTTTTTCTTTCTATATTTTTGTTTATGTTTCTTTGGTGGACAAACAACTGGCAGATTTTCCTTGCTAACTGGGAATGGATTTGGTGCTAGAGTTGTTTCCCTTGGTCTGGGTGGAGCAGATTTTGGTTTGAAATCAGCCAGGCAGGTATCTATGTCCTGTATCAAGTCATCAGCTGTGTATTCTTCTCGAGGGGTAGATTCTGGAGATATTCCTGAACAATCATCAACACTAAACAAAATAAACATAATTAATTGTAATTATACCATGATACCGGTAACAGATTATTTTTACAATTTTGACCTGATTAAATTTTGATTGCTAACTGCTAGAACTGGTAAAATATTTGTTGGTCAGGTAGACAATGACATTTAAAGTATATTTCAGGTCTTTTTATCCAGAGCATTCTGGTGACAGTTCCAGTCTTAACTTCTTCGACGTACAGACATATGGACAGACAGTGGTAAATTTGTCATGTTACAGAAGTTCCTCCATAACAAAAGTTCCAAAAGAGGAAATATTATATAATATTAGTTCCTCTGGAACTTTTATTGTAATATTTGTTCCTGACGGAATAAACCTTATATAATACATGTTCCTACAAGAAAAAGTATTATGAAATAATTTATAAGAAAAGTTCCATTGGAACTTCTGTTATGAGGAACAAATATATGTTGACACCCGTCAGATACGAGATCAGAATTCATACATCCCGCCAAACCAACGGACGACCCTTTAGGAGGGGTTCTACCTCCTGGATCTCCTGGCGGAGAAACCGAGCAACCAATTTCTTTACCCCGGCTACTCTCGGGATGGTTGAGTATTTTATATCCCACCCAACCAACGGACGCCCCTTCAGCAGGGGTTCTACCTGCAGGCGGAAAAACAGAACGGCATATTTCTATACCCCCGGGGTTCCCGGTGTAAGACAAAGAAATCTCGATCCGTGAAAACCAAGGATACCATTGTCCTGGATGTGAAAAAAGATAATCTTACTGTTAAGATTAGAAAAGACAAGATAATCTTAGTGGGCCCCACGATTCATAATTAAGACGTCAGCTATTTAACTGATTTAAAGAGAGATAACTGAACTACAAAAGTAGAAAAATCGACTTAACTTGTCAACCTGCCATTAATCAAAAATTAAAATCAAACATGCAACTGCAAGCATGTGTGACATTCTTATATAATGTGTTATTGATATGTAAAATAATACCACTACTACCTGAATATTACATTTAAATAATTTCACATTTCTTTGTGTTGTCTTATACAGCTTACCTTACGGTGTAGATCTTTGTTCAGTGTTGAAATCCCAAAAGTAAATTGAAAATGTTAAATTATTGGCAATTTGGACTTTATTGGACGGCGGTTTCATTGGCAGTCATACTCCATCTCCCCTTTTCTATATTGCATAGTTCACTAATAATGTATCCAAAGGACACTGATGATTATAATCCAGATTCTGTATGATTTAATTTATGATTAAGCCTGGTTCCGCTTGCCATCGGGAGGTATATGACTTAGTCCATATACATGTACATGTAGTCCTATAATTTTTAATCGTCTGCTTTCGACGTTTTTATCGAATATCCGCGTTCGCCCATTACAGAAAAATGCAAATATCCGACGAAAACGTTGAAAGCAGACGATAAGAACTACGGAGTCTTATATTATAGGACTACTAGTTCATAAGAAATAATACTTTGAGCGTTAAGTGACTAGTATTAGCAGTAACGGTAATGTTTTCCGAGAGGACTCACTAAGTCTTCGTCAACTTGAATTACAAAGTCGTTATTTTTTAAACCTAGAGTCATAGTAAGGTTTCTAAATAAAGATGACAAGATATTAAATGCACGTGGGAACTATTTTACGGCCAATTTATTCATTTTAGTTTGGTCGTTGTTCATTCTTGAAAACAAGTGTGTCAAAGTCCTAGTTAGATAACAATTGGTAAACCTATATTTTTTAAACAAATTAAATATGTTGAAGGATCATCAATAAACATTTTCGAAAATGTTTGTGGGTTCTTGTTTTCGAGTTTCACTTGATACAAAGTATTTATAGGGGAAATATACAATTTTGCAAATAGAAAGATAACCAGCAAATGCAGTTTTGACATAAAAAAAATGATAAGACAGCTTCGATAAAAACCTATCAGGAATTTATAAAAAAAAATAATAAGGGGTAAACGCTCTGGTTCCCCGGTATGAAATCTATAGCTCACGATTCAAAGAGTTATATCCCTTTATATAAATTTATCAATGTGCTATTATTTCTCCAGATCCTCTTCTGTCTTAAGATGTTCGTTTTTCCCTTTCGAGTATCTTAGAACTCTGCCTATATTCTACTACATGAATTAAGAATATGAGACATGGATTAGGGATTAATGTACACGATAATCTAAATTATGTTTTATATACTGGAAAAGTAATAAATTAGCCAAAAACTCATATAACTTATATAACTTATAGAAATATGGAGACAACATATATATATCTGTAAACCTCTTTAAAATATGTAAAATTAAATGTTTTTGAAGCTAACGATTTCAAGTGAAAGACGTCACTGGTACGGTTATGACTCTATCCCGGATATTAAGAATATTAGGATATTTAAAAAAAAACAAATAACATGGAATGAAAGCTGGAAAGACAACAATCATCTTTTTATTTATATGTTCTCAAAATATGAAATTCAGTAGTGAACAAAGCGCTATATCTTTACCAGGTATTGTGATATTTTATTCCACAATAGCTACATATCACTATTACCCAGTTTTCAAAATTTTCCGAATCCCTTACCTCTAACTGCTAACAAGGAAAGTAACTTAAAAATACTCAAGAAACTTAAGCTTGTTTAAATGATGCACATCGCTCTACAGAAAAAAGGTCCATTCCCGTTAGCCAAGTTTTCGGGGATAGTCTCATGGGGGGATCATTAGGGAATTGTATATGGTACAAAACAAGACTCGATGTGTGATGATACCGACCTTACAAAAACAACACCGGGTTCATGCATTACGGGATTTACATATAAAATAAATGTGTACAAAGGGGAGTAACTCTTAAAGATAGACTCAGCGACATGCAAAACTAACATTTAACCAGAGGATCATATCTAATACCGACCAAAAAATCGAGGTGATGAATTCAAAAGGACAGCAACGTATTATTTCTTGTCAACAACTAATTCCTGTCTAGGAAGTCATTCTATTGCTGTGATTTGTATACGCCTTATACATATATATAATGGTGCAGGTGGAATCTTACTTCTGTAGTTACGGGAATTAAAGTTGACTTAATACTATTTACGTACATTGTGATGTTTCGTACTCAAAATTGACAACAATATGCATTGATTTTAAATCAAATATGTATTGTACATAGAAAGGAGATAGATATTTCATCCTGATTATTTTTTTCATATGAAAATCCATGGTACAAAGTAACATCTGTTTGATAATCCTATTCTTGTCATAATTTGTTATTTATTTTGCGTTATACACATTCTGGGATCAATATTAACGTTATTTTCATTCGTGTCTGAGGCCAAACAATTTTGTAGGATTGTCTGTTCAGCAAGATTTGCATAATGCATGTAATGATTGTTCGGGACAAAAAAAAACAATATTTTTTTCAATTTACAATTAAAACAAATTTCAAAAAACTTCTACAGATAGCATTAGCCTAATATTGTATTCATTAAATGATATGTTTCATTTCTAATACTCATTTTATCAGTCAAGGTTGCACGATTGATTAATTCTTTTACTCATCCTTTTTATAACAACGTCAATGTAAGAAGTTATTGTTACCGCTGTTTTTATGCAAACATTCAGAAGGACATGTGTACTTCAAACGATAAAAAACATGTACATATTAACAGGAATAATGTTTTTCATTTATTTTTGTGTTCAGGAAACGTATTCAACACCTTTACGTCTGAAGAGATATACGGAATTTACTATAAGCTGTAGACAACACAACGATTTTACTTGGGAATGTATTTGTCCACAGCGAAACGTAATATTGACGTTAAGTAACTCAGAAGATGCTTATTTCATTTGTGGAATCGACTTTAGTCTTTCACTTATTTCGAAAACGCCTCACTATATTGCCAAGCAGAAACAATTAGCATCCGATTTTGATAGTATATCTCGGCTGGAGAGACCAAATAAGAACTTTTGGGAAGACGATAATTTCTCGCCACCCGTTTCGTATGATAAATTTAAGAAACCAAATGCTTATGAAGAAGAACATTACAAAGAAAATAATGGATATAACAGGAGACATCCTGGGGAAAATGGGAACAGTCCTGACTTCAGACAATATGATGTTCCGTCGGAGTACCAATCAGAAAATAGATATCAGGATTCATTTGATGATGAGAAATTTCCAAATAACCATTTATCCAAGGTTCGAAATGGTATGCTCTTGAGTACCAGCACGACATCTGGTACTATGATATCCCAAGAAAAATTAGATAGAAACCTACAACAAGCGTTGTCTAGATTTCACTATAACCTAAATAAGCAAGACGAACGTCCGGTTTCTGAATCTCCAGATGATCAACAAAATTACATCAACAAAGGAAATATTAATGAAAAATATGATAAAAAACAAATAATTAATGAACCTCAGAAACAACAGCTAAATGACGAACGTAATTTTGTACCAACTGAAACAAAACAGCTTTATTCAAAAGGTGAATTTGAAGATCATGCCAAACAAGAATCAAGTTATGCTTCACAAGACGATATTCTTACTCAACCAAACATCCAACAACATAGCCGTCCCGTGGTTGATTTAACTAATAAACAGGTAAGCCTGTCCGACAGAAAATTTGAACCAATGACAGATCGAACTAATTCATCTTCAGCTGAAATCTTCAACAAGCATGTTTTTGTGAAAACAACATTTAGCTCTCCGACAAAAGGATCAACATCTTATCAAGCATATAAAATCCCCGTTGTGGATGAAGGCACCCAAAGTCCTCCACAAGCGACAACTTTATCCCGGATTTTAAATGACATTAAACCAATCTTTTCTCAAGTAACACCGTCTAGTGTAATGTCAGAAGATAACGAAAAAACACGAATTCAAGCTCAACCAACTACGGCAATCGGAAAAGAACCAACAACAACCGATTCACAAGGAACGACTTTGTATTATAAAGGCAAAAACAGACTTTTTACGAAAGCACAAAAACAAACTACTCTGAGCACTCCAAACAATGAAAAACCAATAGAAGATAAAAACGACCGGATGAATGATAAAATACAATCTAGAACAGACGTTATAGAAAACGGTAATAACAAAACTGATGTACCATTCTTACCAGCTGACAGAGTAAACGGACAAATTGGAGATGACAAGGACAGTATTAATAAACTTGGTACAACAATGAACGTAGAACTGAAAGATGTTAATGACCTTGGTAAAGACGTTACAGCGAATGTGACGAAAAACAAAACAGTAGATACTGGTGATGAACAAAACGGTGACACTTCAGGTTGCTATTTTTATGGACAGATGATTGCTGTAGGAGAGTCAACGCCAATAAGTTATAGTTGTAAAATGATTTGTGTCAAATCAAATATGATGAAAAGAGATTGTTCAGGAACGAAAACACTCGATACTGTTGATGATCCAAATAATGCGTTAATGAACTGGCATTCGTAGTCAAAATCTTATTCCGGTAAAACTGCAAAGCCCAAATTAAAACTATGCAGAATTAAATGGCAAAGTTCGAAGAAGTCGGCACCAACATATCAAATGAATTAACTAAAGAGAAACATTACAAAATAACTCAGAAAATAGGTAAATATACAAACTCTCGTGCATGAAGAAGTTTCTTATGTATGTTAACAAGTAAATATAAATAACTATATATATAACTGTTGTTGATCTTTTGTTTGTTATGTATAACCTTAACCAATCAAGTGGAGAATTATAGAAAAAACAACTTTTATTACATAGATCCAGTGATCATGCATTTTAACTGGATTTATCCCGTCGATCTTGAAATTTAAAGAGAACCCGGACACATAAGGTTTAATTTGTCGCAGTTGATACCCTACTCTCATGCGTACTCCTTTTACTGTTTAATAGAGTTTTGTTGTTGTTGTTGTTTTTTTAATGCATGTTGGATGATCTCGTGGGTATTAAAATAGTAACCTCTGATAATACTGAGGCAAAATATTTTCCTGAAATGTTACGTTTGCCTTTAGTATCTTGAGCCCTTGTAGTCCTTTGATGGAATTGCTAAGTCAGAGTTACGAATAAGGAAGTTAAAAAATAATAAGTATCGCCACTTTACACTTGTTTCACATTTGTAGAAACTACAATTAAAAACATTGCTTGTGTAAATTCCAACAATTCTCAAAGTAATTTAAAGTTATCAAAGGGACAGACCTAAAAAAAAATCGAAGACAGAAATCGTTTAATTAGAAGACAGAGAAGACCGTGGCCAACAAAAAAGAAATCATTCAATCAAAAGACCGAAATGACCACGGCCAAAAGTACGAAATGAAAGACCAACATCAGTTAAAAACACTACACATGAAAACTAAAGCCTGAGTAACAAGGACCATATAAAACAAAAAGGCAAAGCTGCTCCGAAAGAGTAAACAGCCTCTATTTCTTAGCTGATACCTGTCGTGTTTGTCAGTAATCATTGTCGGTGGTTAGTCACAATCAGTAGATTTAATAATCAGTATAGGACGCACGTGGATCTTACGACCGTTGTCATTTGCGAAATGGATTATGATATTTCGTAACTGTCAAGCAAGTCATCATGGCGGAAGTAATGACTTTAAATTTTTTTTACCGGAATACTTAGTTCAGTAGCTCTTCTAAGAAGTATTAACCCTGGATTACCGTATCAATTAAGAAATATATATTTCATTAGAGAGCTAACTTCTTTTTTCCGTGTATTTTTGTTTAGCATATATTTTTTTGTTTGTTTGATTGGGGTTTAATGCCCCTTTCAACAAAATTTCACTCATATCGCGGCGGTAAGTTTTACTTGTTTAGGAAGCCGGAAAGAACCACCGACCTTGGGCAGGTAACTGACAAAATTATCACGTGCGATGCGAGTTAAACTCAACCCGTTTTTGTATTGTACAAAGTCAGGCGTGAACGCACGCCGTATAGGTGATAGTCTACAGTGATCTGTACAGGTAAAGTTTAAATCAACTTTCGAGACCACCCAGTCACCCAGGCCACTCTATTTATTGTAATTTTAGTACTATCTAGTCGAACTAGGCGAATTTCTGTATGATTTTAGTGTTTTGTTTTTTACTATTATTTTTCTTTGACCACTCTTTAGGGGAGGGATGAGATCCCCTTAAACTAGTTTAAGCCTACCACATGTCTCATGTGCCTATCCCACACAGCAACTGTGGACATGGGTTTGTGATATGAAGCGTTCCTACAGTTTTGTTTGCAAGTAAACGTCAGCCTGCTTGAAACTGGTTCTGCATTAACATTGATTATGCCCTGTTGTTGACTTTATGTTTGTCTTATGTTATATGTTAATCTCGGGCTATTGATGACAGTATATACAGAAATAAAATTTCTGTTTGATTTTTGTAGTTCGTCTGTTACTGCTTGTGATTTTTTATTTTTCCTTTGACCCCTAAACTTGTTATGTCCACCACATGCATCATGTCTGTCCGAAGTCAGGAATGGTGATAATAGGTTTGTTTTTGTATTAAATGTTTTGCTTCATGTTAATATTTTTAAGTGATATTCCAGTAAAAGAAGTTTTATCTTGTGTATACACGTTTTATTCATTTTATTGATTTACAGCTTTCTACAAAGAGTGGTATTCCATCATTGTTGAAGGCCTTGTAGAGTTCTTTAGGTTTGCATGTTCCCTCTATTTTCCCGTGGTTGAGGTGCGGCATCTCTGACTTTTATCCCACATATTTTCATTATAAGCAATTGTTTTACTATAAAAAACGGAAAGATGGCAATGGAAAATGCGCTTTTGCCACCACGAAAACATTGATTTCGCATCATATACAATCTTGAATGATCATAAAGATGGTTGATCCATTTACTGTATTTGATCACTTCCTACGTTGCGAGTCTTGAAAATTGTTTCTTTTGGAAAAACCTACTTAGAATGTTTTCAGTGAATTGTGATGCAAAATAATCTGTCTTTTACATGCATTTGAATAAAATGCATATTTGTGTACTTTTCTTTACTTTACCTTAATTATAATATTTTTTAATTCAAATGTAATCCGCACAAATGTTCAATTCAATTAAAGAAAATTACCTAATAGAGGATAAAGAAACAGCATCATTGTCAGAACGCAAGAATTTTTTAGTAGCTCTTATGCTAACGCATTTGTTCTCTTCATAAATATTAATTTGACGATACATGACTAAATCTTTCTGGACGTCCTTTACTTGATCAGTTTAATATCTCTCATGATGATTGCTTTGATGACTTTATCATCCGGTTAAGCTTATTTAACTTGCTTTCAGTAAACTGAGAGCATTAACTGGAAAAGTGTATTTGTTTACTTGTTTTTTAAATTGGTATTATTATTGTTTGGTTATTTTTCTCTGTTAATTGTAGGCTTTCTAAAATGATGTATACAGTGTTTCTTTGACGCGTTATTTTTATTTTATTTTCCCATTTGACTACTAAGAAAGGGGTGTGTATTTTGATCCATTGAAACTTTTATATTACATTGTCACATTTCTGATGGGCCTGTCCAAATTAATGATTCGAACATTACAAAATGAATTCTCATTTCCAAACAAACCAAAATAGGCAGCGAAATCTAGCGGGAAGGACATCTATCATGTGCAATACAGGGAATGGGGCTTTCTCCGTTATATCAGGAGTTACGGATATAAGTTACCACTGGAATGCTATTAGACAGGCGAAAACCTGATCGATGAAATGTGATAAGAAAATTTCCTTTGTCCCGACCCTTTGAGTCTTCTAGGCTTAATACAGTACTGATTAGAGTGAAACGTTAGATGATGGATGGCTTCATTTTTACCAGCCAAAGATTGGACCATATATGCACTTCATTCTAAATTGCTTGTCAACATTTAAATCAAATGAAAGCTGGGTGGTCCTTCGGTTGTTTGCTCTCATATCAGTGCTAGAAAACATAATTCAACATTTAATCCTATGTTAAACTCAATTTCATAAACTGTCGTAAATTTTTTGACAAATGGATCCAAATTATAGTTAATTGATCAAAGTTTAAATGAAGAGAGTTATGTAAAAGGCTTCTTGAAGCATAAAGTATGATTGATCTTCCAATTTTTGGCCCATAGCGTGTCTGGTGAAGTAAATCTAGAAAATTGACTTATAAATGTATGCAGGCCACTTAAATCTGGCATTTTAATATTTGTTCTATATGTATGTGGATTGTGTCTTTCTGACAAATATACTTTTGGTTC
>JARWCS010370525.1:0-10278 GCA_034783895.1 Geukensia demissa | reverse complement strand
ACATGTCAAGTTTATCTTGTAACTTGGGTAATCATGCTTTGTAGATGTGGAGCTGGATACACTCCTAAGTAGGGACAACTTAAGTATGATAATGTTTAAAAACCAGGCAGGGGAGATTCATAGTAGACATAACCAAGTAATTTTATTGCAGGTTTTGATTTAAATTTATATACAAATTACAAATTTTAAGTAATTTTTGGATATCATCTTGGACAAACGAGATATAAATTACATGGAATGTATTGCGGAAGGAAGATAACTCTTACAATAACAATGAATGATATTTAGATATATAGTAACATAAAACTTCATATATGATGATTGGCCAAGTCAATTTCCAAAAACGAATAATAATAACCCTTAAAAAGCATCATGAAAAGATAATAAAATCACTATTGTAATGGGTGCTGCCTGGTTTTTAGAAATAACCATGCTTAAAGATCATTCCACAAAGTTTCTCGAAACATTCAGAATTTGAAGATTTTCTTTGGCTGTGTCGTTCAGTTTCGTAAAGTTGTCACTTGTTGTTATGCTTAAGTCACAGTGATTTATACAACTCAACAGCACAAGAAAACGTTGAAGTTATTAAACTAATAAATAAGTTCAAAAGTAGTTTCCAACATTCCAAAATGTTTGACCTACAAAAACTGGAATGAAATGGGTAATTCGTATGTATATCATAAGAATCGATATAAAACTTGAAATATCGATCAGCAAGGGTAGAATTTTATTTTTTTGACGAAATCTAAATCACGCTGAATTTATAACAGCTAACAATTCTAATAGGGACCACCTATGTATCATTCTATTAAATTTGGTTTCAATTGGCTATGAAGCTTTAGGAAAGAATATTTCTATGTTACTTAAGGTTTCGTTGTTAAGCTACATATAAAGTTTATTTTGTAACGGGGTAATCATGCTTTTTAGATGAGGAGCTGGATACATATACACCCCTAAGTAGGGACAATTAAAGATAGTTCCACCAAAGTTTGGTTCCAATCTGATCTGTAGTTTCACATGCGAAGATTTTAGAAGGATGTATTTGCTTTTTTTCTATTTCAAGTAATGGTGGCCATCTTTTTTGGCCGGGAGGAAGGCTGCCAAAATAAAATTTGGCAGAGGGTTATCCTAGACCAGTCCACCAACATTTGATTTCAACAGATTGAGAGGTTTCAATACAATATGTTTTTGAATGTAAATCGCAAGAATCAACTAAATCATCAAGAGTAGCATTATGACGAGCTCTAACTCACACCGAATACAATGAATTGACTTCTTCTCTGATTGACGTTAACTCGAATTAGAGTTAAAAGGGTTTACGACGGATTTTGCGCGCTGGAAAGGGGATGCTTACCCTTCCGAAGCACCTGATCCCATTCCTTGTATGCACAGGAGTTCGTGGAGTTCTTGCCCAATTTCACGATTTGAGACTATGCCGAATTAGACATCATGATTTGACACCGAGTGTGACCATGGGGCTTTATGACGGGTGATTTGCGCAAGACAGAGATTGCTAACCTTTTGGGAACACCTGATCCCACTCCTGTTTTATAAAATATGTATGAGATCCTCTTTTTCTTTTAAAGAACCAAAATAAGTTGAAAAGGCTTCCCCACAAAAAATTCTTAGGAATATAACAAAATTATTGTTTTATTATAATATTATCACAATTATTTTTGGGGCGCCTTTTACATATTGAAGACATCAGAATAACATTTAGATGTTTGTAATTTTTATGTTTTTGATAGCCGTCTCATAAACAATCATAATCAGTTCTTTAATATAAATATTTTTTTTTTTAAATAGCGACTCTTTATCTTATTGAAACTCGTATCATGTGTTTGTTTATCGCATTTTTATTATATAGTTTGGTGCTACTGATTCAGTCTTTACTTTTTATTAGTTCACAACAGAACAACAAAATCTTATGATCAGTACTGTCAGAGAGTTTTGAAAATGGCTTAAATAAGTACTTTTCTAATAGTCATAAGTACAATTATACCTTTATTTCAAATCAATCTTCTCGTTATATAAGCTTAGTTAAGACAATTATTTTTAGAACTATTTGCTCAGTTGCAACCAAACTTTGGCGAAATGGTCAATAGGTTGATCCCTTTCGGAATTATCTGATTACCCATACACGCCAACCAAGTAGCCGGTTCAGAACTACGTTTAACATAAGGGCCTAAGGAAACCCTTTTGTTATATTTGTTTTGTCTAGAACTTCTTGCTCTCTTTGAATGGTTACAACCAGGTTGTTTCCTTTCGGAACTGTAGCTAACGACACCACCATCTTACCAAGACGGTTGCCGCAGAAGATATAGGACTCTATGGAAAATTTATCAAAAAGTTTTCTCGTCTAGAATTGTTCAGTTGGAACCGAGGTGTTGGAATATAATTAATATTTAATGGGTAGGTCATATTCAGAATTATATTCGATTACCTCCACCTTCCAACCAAGATGGATGCCTTTATCGAACGTGGGACCCTACTGCTAAACTTAGGTTTATTGGTCACACTGTAGGTTCAATTTTAGAATTATATCAGTTGGTTCCACCTACAAACAAAAAAGTACCCTAAACTTAGTTTATTATAATTTTCATTAATAAATTTTCTTGTCTTAAATGCTCGCTTTATTGGAACAAAAAATAAATCAATTTTTTTTTTGTCTTTGCAACTATACATTAATACCAGAGGATTCGAAAGACAACCGGGGAGCAAGACAGAAGGGGACAAGTCGACAATCACGGTTATCTCGAGAACACAGAAAAGACGGAACATGACATGTACTACATATCAAACTGAAAACAAACATAACCATATATTGAAACCATTCGATTTAACTTTGGTTCCAATATAGCAAGCTGTTATAGACCAAACATTTTTAATGAAAATATTATATAGTTCTATATGAAATTAAGTTCGGCTGAGGCAGCCATCTTGGTTGGCTGGTGGGGTCTTCGGATACAATTCTGAAAGTGTCCCACATAAGGACCATTCCACCAAAGTGTGTTTCCAATATATTAAGCAAGTATTTTCGGACGAGAAGACTGTTTAATGAATTTTCCTTGGGGTCCTATGTTTAACTAAGTTCGGCTGAGGCAGCCTTCTTGGTTAGCGGGTGAGGTCATCGGATAAAATCTGATAGGAGCCCATATAAGGACCATTCCACCAAAGTTTGGTTCCAATTAAGCAAGTAGTTCCAGACGTGAGGATTTTTTCATGAATTTCCGATATTTTCCTATGTTAAATTAAGTTCGGCTGAGGCGGCTCCCTTTGTTGGCGGGTGAGGTAATCGGATATCATTTTGAAAGGACCCATCTGAGGACCATTCCACCAAAGTTTGTTGCAGTTGGCTCAGTTTTTTTCAGACAAGAAAATTTTCAAGTGAAAAGGGTCTTATGTTAAACTTAAATTGGCTGTGGCAGCCTTCTTGCTTGCATTGGTTGGCGCTAATGCTGGACACAATTTTGTTAGGGGACCTTGCTATCAAAATTTGGTTGCAATAGGCTAAGTAGTTTCCGACAAGAAGATCTTCAAGTGAATTTCTTATGGGATCCTATATTAAACTTAGTTCGGCTGTAGCGGCCAAATTGGTAGGTGGGCGGGATGCCGGACATAATTTTGGTAGAGGACCATCTAAGGACCATTCCACCAAAGTTTGGTTGTAATTGGCTCAGTAGTTTCAGACAAGAGGATTTTCAAATAAATTTCCCATAGGGTCCTATGTTAAAGAAAGTTTTGTTGTGGAGGCCATCTAGGTTGGTGGCGGGAATACCGACCATCAGAGGAGAAGAGTCAGGTGAGCTAAAAATGCCATAAAACATGTAAGGTCAGTGACTACTACATCTAACAATGCAGATTGTTGTGCTGCTTCAATATATATAATAGTTATATTGCATTATATGCCTACCCCGGTGTTCATTTACACCATCATAGTAATAAATAAACCCAATTAATTATATTTGAATTACAAAATCGTATATGCTAGATCGAGAGGTGGTCTTCTTGTTAACAAATATCGTATTTAAGGTGAAAAATTGTTTTTCTGTAAACGATATTATGGGTGAATTCCCATGAGACTGATGGCTTTGTTATTGAGTATATGCAATTCAACCAACTCTCTCAACGTAGGAGGAAATACACTAGAGTTATCAATAGAACTTTTATTAGAAATATCGATGACGAGAATTGATTTGAGATTTGTAATTGCTTTATCCCAGTTTGAAGTCGCAGTATTCTCTAGAGGGGAAATTTGGTTCCGGAATAATAATGAAAATACTGCAATATATAGAATAACAAGTTTGAAAAGTTCGAAATGTGACTTCAAAACTTGGGTGTAATTTTACTCATGTCAAAAAGATATTGACGGATTCCCAATTTAGTTCTTTGTCGTTTGTTACATATTTCCGTGTACTAATACGACTAACACGACGGGTGCAACTTGTGGAACAGATGTCTTCCCTTCTCGAGCATCTGAGCTCACCCTTAAATTTAGTTTTTTGTTGTATTTTACTTTTATTAGTTCTCTTCGTCTTTGTGACAATATTTTTATGTGTTGTTTAAAATATGTGACATCTACAGGTATATCAGAATTTGTATTCGGTTATGTATTCGTATGTCCATATGTTTGGCAATGTCTTCAGGTTTAACTATTAAACAGTTATAGGTGATGTTGGGAGTTAGATTAAGTTAAAAAAAAAACTTTTATGAAGATTAAGAAATTGTGTCGCTTCATTATTTTTCCCTAACCAACCCTTCTTTTTTCCCGTGGCATTCAAAATCCTTGCCTTTTTTGTGTCACACTTTTAGTATATTGATAAATTTAAAGAGGTTGTCGTCCTGTATATGTATGAATTATTTGCTGTTAGACGTTAAAAACCCAACAATCAATCAATCAACCAATCAACATTAGATTTCATTAACCATCATTATTTTCTTTTTCATAATTTCAGGATTGTATTTAGTGGAGAAATGTTAAGAAGAACATAAATATATCCTATCTGAAAAAACTGCTGAAACTATATGCATGAGGTGCAGTAATATAAACCAAAGCTGACCCAGCGCGATCCACATGTGGCTGATAGGAGGGCCTCTCGTTGGGGTAATAATACGGAAAGCCTGGGAGTTGACCATAGTGGATGACGTGTGGGGAATGCCATGTTCCATGCACGTAAAATATCCCTTTTGTAGATTTCGAAAAAGATAAGGCTAATGCCGCTACAAAAAGTTAACTTTTTGTCCATAATAAACACTCCCATTTTTCCAGCGGAAAGCCGTTGCCCTATTGTCACCCATCCCAATCCTACTTTCGATAATTTAGATTTTTGTTGAACTTGTTCTCGTCCGGAATATGCATGAAATATTTGCCACTGGACGTTAAAGCAACCAACGATCAACAATTAATAAAAAACATTTGACCACAATTCCTGCCTTGGGACAGGCACATGAGAGAATAGATATGGGACAGGCAAAGGAGACAATAGATATAGAATAAGATTTATAGAAGTTAGGCATTTTTTTAGCCAGATTTTTGCCATTTACTGGACTAGGAATCCATTTATGTAAACCACAATGATAGTTATGCATTATTGTATAAACTCAGTGTGTTAGTTTGAAGAAACAGATATTGACACTCAATAGAAACTTTTCATAACAAGTAATATTTGCACCAGATTCCAGCTATAGTGACTAAACAATAAAGGTCAATGGAGTATATAATAATAGATAATTACCACCAGATGTTACTGTTCATCCAAATAATTTATAATACACAACAAATATGCAGCTGATTGGTGATGAATGAAGACAACTGGTGCCAAATTCTGCACTTTGTATGCATTGTTACTTCCTGCATTTAACGTGCTTGATTGCTGGCTTTTCTAATTAAGTAAATGTTAGCTGTGGCTAGAATGATCAACAGATTGTTTAGTGCAACACAATCCCTTCCTAACAAAAACAGACCAACTAAAATATCAATGTTGAAAAGTATATATTTATCATGTTTATATCATCGTATTGATTCAGATATACTAAATTTCTTTGCATCTGCTGGTATTGACTTTGGAACAATTTTTAGCTCACCTCAGCATGTGAAGAGGAAATGGTGGGGAGGGGGTGGCTCCTGTGATTCCCTCTATGTTAGCATCACTTAAAATCCATTTCCTTACTGGAATGTACCTCATTTACCATCTGGGGATGACAACTGCAATGCATGTTTCAATGTTGGCTTTGACCTATATTTAACTCATGAATGACTTAGGTAGGAAACATGGTTAAAGTCCATTTCAGCTTACTGACATGTCCAAAAGTTGGGTCATTCTGGTAAGCACTTTTAATCTATTGAAAAAATGGTGAACAAATAACAATAAATTACTAATTAAACAATGATAACTATTGGACTACTTAATTATGTGGCAGGGTCAAATATGTTTGTGAGCGTTCAACCCTCACCTAAAATGTTACAGTGGGGTGATAACTTTTGTTCTAGTTTACCAATCCTTTTATTATTTAAGGACATTGATAATTGGTACTAGATAAAGGTTCGCATTGATTTGGTAGATCTAGCCCCACCCGTTTTTTGGGGAGGGGCCAGAAGGGGAGTTTTCCTTATTTGGATGCAAGTTCTCAATTTCTTGTCCATTTTTAATGGGTTTTTTTTTCTTTGTATATCATGAAAAAGTCAACATAATAGGCCACAAGCGTCTTGACCTATGTCTTACTGTTATTGAGATATAAGGGGTCCTAAAATGGCCACGCCCTAATTCTTGAAACTTTTTTATTTCTCATTGGATTTTGATGGGTTTATTTGCAAATGATTCCTTATGAAAAATGCAATTAAAGTTACTCCAAGCATTTTTTCGTAAAATTTACCATGTTTAGCATAAAAGGGGTCAAAGGGTTTTAAAAATGTGATTTTGCAGGAGATGAGAAAATTTTTATTTTTCATCCGATTTTGATGGGTTCTTTTGCATTCGATTTCTCTCAATGAGAGCTTTCTGTAATATGTCAACAGATTTTCTCTATCTTTTACCGTTTTCGAGCTAAAGGATTGGGGGAGGGGCAAAATTCAATTTCATATAATATGGAAAAATTCTATTTTTCACATGGGGTTTTCACCAAAGGATTCCTCATGAAAAATGCAAAAAAGTTGCTCAAAGCATTTTTTGGTAAAATTTACCGTTATTTGTATGAAAGGGGTCAAAGGGTTAAAAAAATGTGATTTTCCAGGAGATAAGGATTTTTTATTTTTCATTCGATTTTGATGGTTTTTTCTGCATTTGAATCCTTTCAATGAGAGCATTCAGTGTTACTTCAACAGATTTTCTCTATCTTTTTCTGTTTTCGAGGTAGAAGGGGTCAAAGTGGGGCGTGGGGTGGGTTGAAATTCAATTTGGAATAATGTGGAAAAATTTTATTTTCATCTGATTTGGATGGGGTTTTCTCCAAATGATCCTTATGAAAAATTTAACAAAGGTGACACCAGTTTTGAGTATAATACAAGTCAAAATGATCACTTATTCAAAAATATTACTGTGTCCAGCACTTTACTGTGTCCAGCACTATACTGTGTCCAGCACATTATTGTGTCCAACAAAATACTGTGTCTACACTTACACGAAGGTTCATTTGTTTACCTTTCACATGTCAGTATGCTGCGGACGTATCATGCTGTGCTTGCGAAGCACCTAAGTTTTCATTTGTCTCATTAAGAGCTTTTTGAAGAATGAAAAACAATTCTCTCCTTTTCTTAGCATTTTCAGAATTAAAGAGGTCAAAGTGGCAAAAAAGTGGAAAACCACAAGACATGACAGATTTTTTTATTGAGATTAAAGGTGTAAAAGTGGCTATAAAATGCTATTTCTTGTGTCCATCATAATACTGTGTCAACACTTATCATAGTGTTCATTTGAACAACTTCTTCATGTCAATGGGCTGTAGCTATATCATGCTGCGCTTGGGAAGCACCTTGACAATGGTCTATTCCCTTTTGTTCTTGCATTCTATTTTAGGATTACCAGTTGTATTCTTTTTATGTTTTCCTGATACACATCATGACTATTCATCTATATTTTATTCATTTTAAAATAGAAAAATATGATTTCACACATTTACCTGAGAAGTAGTAGTATCAAAACTTAGTAATCAGGCATTCTAACATTAGGTAATGCAGGGTCATCCTATAAATTATTCTCCTAAACACCATTCAACAATTATCAGTTATGTTGGTGCAATGATCATGGATCTGTTAATTTTGATTGATTCCCAACATTAATGTCAATGTTCTACATCTCTTACAGTTTTAAAGATAAAGGAAGTCAAAGTAGGCAAAACATCACAGTTGCATAGTATTGAAATTTTTAATTGTTTGTCTGATTTTGATGGGAGTTTTGCCAAATCATTCCTTATGAAAAATGCAACAAAAGTAACGTTAGTTTCGAGTATAATTGGGGTCAAAATTATAACTGATCCTGTCATATTACTGTGTCTAGCATTTTTACTGTGTCCACACTTACCCAAATGTTTATTTTTTTTTCACCTTTCACATGTCAATATGCTGCAGTGGTATCATGCTGAGCTTGCAAAACACCTCAATTTTTCAATAGATTTGTCTCCTTTAAACCAGAGGTAAATGTCAATCGATTCTTTCCATCTCTAACAGTTTTCCAGATAAATGGGGTCAAAATGGGTGAAAAAGTTAATTTTGCATGATATATTTTAAATCGGATTTTGATGGGTTTTTCAAATGATCCCTTATGAAAAAAATGCAACAAATGTTTCTCTAAACATTTTTTCTTAAATACAGTTTTAGTTGAATGTTTGCCTGCCATATTTGCAACTGGAAATGGCTAGGAAGTATGCTCTTTGTCACACCGTGAATCCTATTCATTTGCTCAGATCTTAAATTGGAATTGAAAGCTTTGAAAATGCAACTGTCTTACAAGAAAACAACCATTTAACTCTTAGGGGTAGGGGAGGTTATGGTTTTTCACATAAAAATATCCTGATGTCCACCTTTTGGAAAAAATAATTCTGTACAGGCAGGTAACAGAAATAAATTCTTTAGCCAGTCCCCCCCCCCTTATGGCATAATGTGGAGTTATGAAAAAAATTGTGACTAAATGGTGCGCTATGCAACAAAAAAAGTTTCTGTCAGAGAAAAATAAATGAATAACCCCTTGTAGTTAAATGGTTGTTCCCTTTAGTAAGAAATTACAGGCTCTGCAGGGGCTGTAGTTTTCACATGTAGCATCTGTTTTATTTAGGTATGTTGTTTATTTCACAGTGACTTTACAGACCTCAGTCACTTAGCAGGAAAAGTACATGTAAATGATTATATTTTGTTTTATAAGGCATGATATTAGAAAATAAATTTCATTTTTTGTATTCTAAAATTTTACAGGCCATCTGTATGGTTTGCAGTGGATTCTTCGAAAGAAAACCAACTTCAAGAACAGATAAAGGTCAGTAAAAATAGAAATATTTTATTGTTCAATGCAACCTGTCTTTACTGAACGCCTTTGTATATAGGCTGAACCCAGACAAAATCATAAACCTGTAGAAACTGATCTCTGATAAACCAAACACCTATATAAACTTATCTCTGACAAACCATACACCTGTATAAACTGATCTCTGACAAACTATACACCTGTATCAATTCATCTCTGACAAACCATACACCTGTATAAACTGATCTCTGACAAGCCATACACCTGTATATCGGTAGAATTAGTTTTCTTTATTTCGACCTTTCCATAGGTCATATGGACATCAAAACTTACTGTCCTAAATAAATTGAAATGAAATTTTCCTAGGCTAAATTTCAGTTTCCTGGTAGACAGGATATTGGAATCCTCGAGCCCTGTACCTGAACTCTGACAAAAGTGAACACCAGTGTAAAATGAAAACTATTATTCACTATAAATCAAATTTTCAGCCGTAAAGGAAGTACCTGTATAGAGGAAATAATAATACTAGTATTTTTTCAGGAATTAGAGGTCCAACTCGTTGATAAGCAAAGAATGAAACAAACCAAAACCACTGATATTCAGAACTTGGAGAGAAAATGTCAGGCTCAGAAAACTGCATTGGTAAGATTTGAGGGAAAATGTTTCATCTGGTCTGTCTAACAGGGCCATTTGAAAACATTAACAGAACAGAGCATTTTAAATACATTGTGTGGCAATACAGATTTGTGACTTATTGCAAGGGACAGATTTTTGTATTGAAATGAAGTTTACATTAAAGCAAAAGTTAAAACAGTATCAGTCAGGC
>JARWCS010370504.1:0-10278 GCA_034783895.1 Geukensia demissa | reverse complement strand
CTTGTTCTCGTCCTGAATATGCATGAAATATTTGCCACTGGACGTTAAGCAACCAACAATCAATCAATCAATCAATCGGACCAATGAAAAGTGATAATGCTATCTTTGTATCTAAATATAACTCTTTGCAGCACATTGCAGCATTAAACAAGTTATTTATAGAAACTTGCAAACAGAGAAATGCTTATTAGGGATTATCTTATCAATAAAGGGTTAATTTAAAAAAAATAAAATCATACGTCAAAAGCGCTGATTGGGACAAAACTTCCCTTTTGCTACAGTTTGTGCTTCCTAGGTTGTATAGTTTTCTCAGAAAGTTGGTACAGTAACAAGGAAAAATCCGTGACAGACAAAGCAAAAACAATACTTAACCCCCCTCCACGGGCGGCTAAATAAAAAGGAATTCGAAGATACCAGAAGGGGCGGACAGAAATCGCTGGAGTAACGCGAACCCTACAAAAACAAGGGTGAGTTCGGTGCTTCGAATGGGTAAGCAACTCCTGCTCCGCTAGTGTCACCCGTCGTGTTACTCAGTAGAAAATGCCAGTGTATAGTCACAATCGGTATAGGAACAGATTTGTAGTCACGACAGAGGGAAGATATCAATTGTCATTTGTGAAATGGATATTTCGTACCGGTAAACCAAATCAAGATGGCGACCGAAAAATTTCCGGAGTGATGACTCTAATCGTTCCCTTAGAAACCCCTGGCTTAGCAGCTCTCCTGTCAGCGGCAACCCTCTATCAACAAAATCCTGACTGGAAGCACAAGCCCCGGAGTAGCGCAACAACTGAGAAATATACAACTGCAGGCGCGGCTGGAATGCCGATAGACACGAATGGAGAGTCCACGATGGTAAAATCAAAGTAATCTCCCTTGTCATAAAGTTTTATTCTTAACCCGCCCTTACTTTCAATTTCTAGATGTAAGTCTAGGTGTGAAGCAGACGTTTTTGTTTCAGTAGTATCTTTGATTTCTAAGATTTGTCGCTAGAACCAAATATTTGTATCTGCGTTTGCCATCTTTTTTAACGAAACAGAGGTGAACTAAAGCTTTAATTTTTTCTTTGAGGTTTGAAATGCGAATACTAGTATAAAGTTTGGAAAATCAAATGTTTTGATGCTATTACAAGTGTAAAGGGACCTTGAATTGAGGCATTCTAACAGACCTTTGGAATTTTTTAGAATCCACATTTGATTCACACCACCTACATGTATTGAATGGCTTTTAGTAACTTGGGAAGATGTTTTGCGGAGCATTTGACAGACCCTGGATTGTAACGTTGCTTGGACACTTATGAAGCTTTGGAATTCAAATAAAGTGAAGGAAGATCATATTCTTCCTTCTTTGTTGAAATTCCAAAAGAAGACAAAACTGAACGATGATTGTCACGGATTTCTTTTTTGGTAATTGTCGTCGGTATATATGTTGGGTTGCCAAATGAAGTGTCAATACCTAGTTCCTTCATCAAGTAGTCTATGTAGTGTGGTTTACAAACAAAACAATATTGTTAGGGGCTTTATCAGCGGGAACGACAACATATTTTCATGTAGTTCAGAGAGATGTATGGCAACACGCAGATCTTTGAAGACCGATTTCGTGTATGTATTCATAGATCTTTTTAACTTGAGAATTCGTATTTGTGTCAACGACCTCACAGCCTTCACCCATGCGTAAAGGGTATCTAGTTCCTCTCCTTCGCGCTTCACCCACTCTCTGGTATAATCCATGGCAGAACGAATAAGGATCTTGAAATTGAACTTCCAGTTAATGGATTGAGGCTCACGGAACTTTGGCCCTTTGGCCAACACGATTCGCAGAGAAATATTTTCGACAATGTTAAGGTCATCAGTAATCAGTGGCCGGCAGGATTACATTTGAACTTACACAAGCGCAGTCAGGAGGTTAAGACTTGTAGTCGTCGATGCTGAGATTCTTCAACACGTGTTTGTATTAAAAAATCTTTGTTGCGATAGGAGTGTTTTAAGTGTATGAAATGATTGGTACAGAATGATTTTTAAAATAAGGTGGAATTTTCTATTTGACGGATTTTTTATGGAAATATTGCTAAAATTGGGTGTGTCAAGACCTTTAGTTTAAGAAACGACCATTTCTCCTGTTCGTCTTTCTTAAAACCAACTGGTTTGAAAAGCCTATTATTGACAATACCCATCATGACCGCTGAAAGTCTGTACATACTTGAATTTGGATTTGTACCAGGTGTATCCAAATGTGATTTATACAAAGAATGAAGTTTTTAAAAGGGAAGGTCATATATTTTCGTGCGAATGTGATGCATACCTAGGGGTTTCTGTATAAATTGTATCAGATCAATGATGGACACGTCATTAGTTGAGGGAGGCGTGTGACGTTGATGACCGTGGCTAAGTCGGCGTCTTAATGCAGAGTTGAAGATGTTTATCACATTCACAGAACAACATTGGAGGCGTGATAAAATATATACCTATACCAATAATTTTGTCATTGCAACCATAGGGTGTTGCAGTTCCCAGTTCTCTAATCCAGTAGCTTTCCTTTTTTCTACGGAGAGATTTTCATTGGTTGGGATTGTTAGTCCAATGGTAGACCTTTTCGATGATACTAACTCGCATGGAACGAATAGAATGGTCAGGCAGGTCAAAATGTTGATGAACCATGTCATCAGAATTGCAATTTATGTCGTATCTATGTTTATTCATGCGGGTATGTAGGTCTCTTTTCGTTTCACCAATATAAATCAATCCACAAATATTACACTCTAATCCGTAGACAAGATCTCTTGATTTGCAATTCAGATTATCGTATCTTCTTGTATGGTATGCTTTTTAGAGAAATTGCATGTCAACCTTAAAAGAAGTGATCCGTTGAAACTCGCTCATCCCATAATCAAACTTAAATGATACAACTGTGATGCAGTTGTCAAAACATTGAAACTTTAATCTAAAAGCCAGATTTTTATATTGATACAAATATTGACACTCTTATTACTAAATTACACAGATACTAATGTATTGTAGTTGTAACCCATCTCGTTGTCCTCACGTGTATTGACAATGCAGTATATAGACGTATGTGTGACTGTGTGACTGATGACATCGCATGTTGAGAAACTTGATGTTTTATCATCGGCAATTTCACCCCTGATGATGCTTTCAAAAACTGTGTGCATTCCTCACAGAGATAGATATCGCCCTTTGTATGTTTTTGTTACGTATTCTTTTTGTAGGTACTCTCTAATTAGATGTGAGTAATCTTATAACATTTTAAAAGTATGTCTTTGTCAGCTTTTGTTTGCTTTGATTTTGGCTTTGCCTAAATGAATGTGTAATTGGATGTGTGTACTCTTGTAACGTTTTAAAAGTATGTCTTTGTCAGCTTTTGCTTGCTTTGATTTGACCTTTGCCTCAATGTCGATAAGGGTAAGCTACCAGCATAACATGTTCTAGGACATTGCTTTATCTATGTCATTCACTTTGTTGTGTTTATATGTAAACAATAAGGAAAGATTTGCTTAATTTTACGTTTTAGAGCTATCACATGTGGGATTGCAATCTTGACGAAAACATTCTGAAAACCTCTATATTCATAAATTTCGTCCTGTTTCTTACGGAGATGGAGTATGTTTTACTTTATTTTGATTTGCCCTTTATGTTCCTTTTCGTATATTCAACAATTGACAAAGATCCACACCCATAAAGCAAACTGTAAAATATCCAACAAATCCAAATGGGACAATATTTAGTCATTTTTATCTTTTATCAATCAAAACGATTTTCCTTTAAATTGAGCTGAAAAGTAAACTAAGAATATTTTCCAGGACAAAATAATACACTTGACACAAATATTGCTGACCCTTATCTAATCACCATTTCACTGCCCTTTTTAGGGAGCAGTAAAACACGTTGAGAGCCTTTTTTTATTTTAAGCAACAATTTGTAAGCCAACACATTTGAAGATATTTTTAAATTTTGAATAACGCAAAGTGTTCTGATTAGCTTTATACCCAGTCAAATTCACACCAGAAGATCAGATTTACTGGTCCTAGACACATTTTTTCCATCGTAGCGCATGCCGTTCTTTTGTATCTAGTATGATTTGGAGGTTAAATAGGGTTTTTAATGATATAAAAACTATGATTTCATAAGCATAAGAATCTCTATTAGTGTTTTGATAGTACTACTACCAATTAATGTATATTTTTAACAATTTCTGCATAAATTATAAAAGGGAAAACGTGTTGATATTTCTTTTCTTTTCTTGGTTGTTCCGTTTTGTCAGTCATTATACAGATAACTTCGGTTCATTTATTACTTTAATTTACTATTGTTTATATTTGACTGGTTTTTTTTTTCAAGCAAATGTTCAAAATGTAAAGAATTGCATTTAATGACGTCCGAATACAAAGCCTTAGTTTCATCAGTTTAAAATAATTATACAACTATTATAATTTTCTTGTATTTCCTAAATAAAGTTCTCTTCGCCAGTATCGACTGCTTGATGGAAATCGTCACTTAAGGACTTTTGGTCAATTTAGAAAGATTTCTAATGTTTGACGATAACAAAACTTGTCCACAACATCACCTGTTTAGATGAATAAAACTTTGCGCGGGAAAGATTTTGGATAAAGCTAATTAAAACTTTTCGCACCCAATGGAATCAATGAAAAGAAAAAAACTAAACACTAAATCCATTGAAACATTGATATATTTTATTTTCTTGCCTTTTTAATCTAATTCCATTTATATTTACATGATACTTTCATCATATTTTGTATATTTTTATAATTGTATACAATATTGGACCGCTTTATCATATATACTTCCTAATTACTGCATACTTGCTACAAGAAAATGTCCGCATTACCTTCACATATAACTACATTTTGCTTCATTAAAATCTAAGATGTCTCATAATCTTATATGCTAATTGTTTTAGTGATGTTTATGGCTTCCTTCTGAATTCAAATAGTCTGGAACTTCATTAAGTTCTGTGTAGGTTTCGTCTTTTTAGTGGCACCAGCATGCCCTATATAAAGGATAGAATGTTATGATAATTATGTCCATATATGCATTGGTGCTACTGCTGCAGATAAAAGTTTACTCCATGGAAAACCTTTAATTCATAACAAAATTTACAATTTTTAAACAACATTGGAAAATATATATTATTTTACCACTTGACCTGGATAGCCAGAGGTCAGACATGGTAAGCGCCAACCCAGATCTCATACATTTCTGACATGAATATTATCATATATTGTTTTACAAATAATGGCGATATTTATTTGAATTCTAAACCCCTACAATTACACTCAACCCTCGCCTTGCCCAGGGACAGTGGTTTAACAATAAAGCAATGATAACAAACGATAAAAATCGGCTGAAATGGATTTAACACTAGATATCTATACAGAGAACTATCAACAATACAATTAAAACTAATAAATGACACAACAAAGGTATCGACCTCGAAAGAGTACTTGTGTTGTCTTCCATTTCAAAACCCGAAAGCAACCGATAATGTTTTCCTTTAGTACATACGGTGTCAAAGAAAACATGGGATTATGCAAATGCAAATACAAAAAATACATATACAGGAAGAATCAGCATAACAGTAAAAAACAAATATGTTTTGTGTCCATTGGAATTCCTACGACCTTTCATTAAATTGTATTGCCTAAATGGATAAAAAATGTTATCAAGAAAGGAATAGACAAAAACAATCATGTCCAGTAAGTGCCTTACTACAGCAATTATACTTATGATTTGTGTTATCGAACCAACATTCAATCAAATAAGACAATTTTTGGTTTATTTGATAATGTTGAAGTGTAGTAAAAAGAGAAGAAACATCATAACTACCAAGAATCTAACAGTACAACATCACTTAACCATCGAATTCTGCTTGCTTTAAATGCATTAGCCTATATGGAATATTAATCAAAGAATTATGATACGATTATGAAACGAATTCTTAGATATCAAAGGGACGACAGAGGCGAACACGGTCGACAAAACCAAACGTAGGGCAAACATCAGTATAATACACTTCACAAGAAATTAGCACGAACCTTATAATTCTTTCAAAACGAGAGAAAGCTCTGATGCTACGGAAAGATAAGCAACTCCTGCTCCACTAATGACTCCTGTCATGTTACTCCGTAGTCAAAGCTAGTTGTTAGTCACAATCGGTAGTAGTCACAACGGGGATATGAACGTAATTGAAGTAACGACATTAGGAGGACATTGTGAAAATGGGAATTTCGTAATGCCACTACAAAAATTTCCACAGTGATGCCTTTAATCTTTTCAGAAATCCTTGTTTGACTAGTCTTCTTGTCAGCAGCAACCTTCTATCAATTAAAGCTTTGACGAATGCACAGGCGATGACCTATCATATAATTTTTACATGTAGGTCCCACTGCCTTTTTTTATCGCATGAACGCAAAGTATCAATTGGAAAATCAGAGTTTTCAATAGATCGGCTGAAATCGTTGGTCTCTCTTAGCGGATATATTGTTTTTTCTAGATCTTTTGTTATATTTGATGCAGATTATAAGTTAGATATATTGACTAACAAAAATATAAAAATAGATGTGGCATGATTGTTTATGAGACAGCCACCCACCAAATAACAGTAGAATTTAAACTTCTACAGGTCCCATGACAGCCTTCAACAATGAACCAGAGTCCATATCATAACGGAAGCTTTATACGTAAAAGGCCCCGAAATACAAAATGTGAAACTACACATAAAACACGACAATCGACCAAATCTAATGCAAAAATGGTGAACATATAACAAAGAATGACTAATTAAACAACGACAACCACTGGACTACAGGTTCTTGGCTTGGGAAAGGCACATTAGTATGTGGCGTGGTTAAATCGGTTGGTGAGCGCTCAACCCTCCCCAAATCTGGGACAGTGGTGTGACAAAACAACATTAAAAACACACTGTAAAAATCGGTTAAAATGGATTTAACACTTGAGATAAAAACAAATATAATTAAAACTTAATAAAAGATACAACAAAAGTATGGACCTCAAAAGTGTACTCGCAGTTGCTGTCTGCTAGTTAAAAACCCAAAACCAACCGATCAGGAAACCAAGTTATCCTTCACTATGGTGTCAATTTAAACACGTCCAATTGGATTTCGTGTTTAAATATCATTAGAAGGCAAAGAAAACATGGGTTGTGCAAATTCCAATATGAAATATATATAGACAGGAAGTAGAAAATGTTAGTTCCGTATTAAGCTATTAACAGGGATGTCAATATTAGTTCCAATAAAAACCATACTTAAAGATTTTATAATATTGCTGTGACGATATCCTTTACGGGTAAGTTTATTAAGAAGAATTTTTAGACAATGTGGATTTTGTTTAAATTCCCGAGCTTTATTTACCACGATTCCGTAAAAAGTAGGATGTGATACATTTATGCTAATTTCTCTGTTCTTTTTTTTTACTTGGAACTTTTCAAATTCTGCTTCATACAAGAACTAAAACAAGTTGTCGTGATAGATATAAGATATTAGCACTATCAGCGTATTTCTAGGAACAAGAGTGTCTGTTGTCAAATATTTGACGATTTTTTATTCGATACCAAATGTTTCTATAAAATACTAACAATCGTCCTGTAGACGTCTTTTTTTAACTTGAATGACACTGTCGGATAAATATCAAAATAGTACAGATAGCGTGATATCTTTTCGGTCACCATCGACATTTAACTTATACAGTTTTTAGTAAGATTTTATCGTAATACCTTTGAAAAATGCATTTACATATTTAACTGGTATCTTTTATTTATATTTTTTCTCTTGCAACTATATGCATTTGCTGGTTAATATACTATTTTATTCTATTTATTATAATATTGTGAAATGATTTGAAACAACGTTATGCCAAAATATCTGACATTTTTTTTATTATTCTTAATTTTGAAAAAAGACAAAACTGTCATCATGTACTTTAAAACATGATAATATTTTTTCCTTTTGATTGTAACAAGCTGTTATTGGCATTTTACGTCGTTTACGTCTTTACGAAACACTTATTTAGGTCGCCCAAAATATTATCATTAAGTGAAAATCTATAATAACGCGCACAACTTAATAATGAAACGACAAGCACTTCAAAGTCAAAATGGTGGTACGTTTGTAAAGGAGAGGCACATGCATGTTTTTAACTTAAGTAACCCCACACTCTGAAATCCGACAACCCATTAAAAAACTAAACCAGAAACTCCAAGGAGTATGTAAGGCTCACCGACAGTGATACAGCATTGGTTCCAACATTATTGTTGTTTACTACAATAGAAGTTTTGGGAAAAGATAATTGGCTCCGGCCCAATCAAGGACCGTTTCATCAAACTGTAATTGTAACTGGCATAGTAATTTCTGATAAAACACTTTCAGGTAGATACCAAGGGACTGACAGAAATCATTACGTAAGAAAGACCATGATCATGCCCACCAAAATGAAACGAAAGACAAACATAGTACACACAAAACTACACTAAAAGCCTACAATAACTAGGGTGAGTTCAGCTACTCCGGAAGGATTTGCAACTCCTGCTCCACTAGTTTCATCCATCGTGTTACTGGGTAGCATCTCACAATCGATTTTGGTCAACACCGGTATAGGAACGGATTTTAGTCACAACAGTGGGAATTTTTGAAAAAAGATACTTCATACCGGTCAACCAAATCATGATTGTTACCAAAATATTATCATAGAGATGACTCTAATCTTTGCACGACAGATCGTAGGTCCAGTAGCTTTGTTGTCCGCAGCAACCATCTATCAATAAAATCCTGATAGGAAATAAAAGCAAAAGAGTAGCTTATAAGTTGA
This sequence comes from Geukensia demissa, assembly GCA_034783895.1. NCBI lineage: Eukaryota > Metazoa > Mollusca > Bivalvia > Mytilida > Mytilidae > Geukensia > Geukensia demissa. Next base: position 1,417 of record JARWCS010370504.1, on the reverse strand, counting down.
GAAATACCAGTATACAATGCGTAAGCAGATGCGGCTGAATTGTTGCTTCCCATTAACGAAAGGTTTACAATGGGAAAATCAAAATCAACTGTCCTGTGGTACAATTTTGTTCTTAACCTGCCCCAATTGTCAATTTCTATGTGGCAGTCAAAAGGTATGAAGCAGACCTTTCTTTTTCTGAAATATCCTCACATTCAATGGAATATATGTGGTCAACATATTCACCAAATTTAGAATAATTCGGTGAAAGACATCATCTATATAGCAGAACGTAAAGCCAAAAGATTGAGCTAACTTTTTTACAAAAAGCTCTGTACGAAGAATAAAGGAATAAATCAGCGAGAAGGGGTGTACAGTTGGTACACACTGGAATGCCGATATTCTGTTGAAAGACACATTACAAAACTATTGTAAATCAAGAAATGAAGCAGTCTGCAAATGTCACCTTCAGAGTACTTTTATTACAATCAAATTGGTTAATAACAAAATAAGACTTGTTCCTCCCTATCTAGAACTTAATATTTATTTGTGCGTTTGAAATCTTTTTCATAGAAATTATGAACGAAAGCTTTTAATTTTATTTCAGTTCTGAATGGGAAATAGTGGTGTAAAGGGTGGAAAAATCAAAAGGTTTGATTGCACTGGCTGTGGCAGCTGTATTAAATAGTGGGCTGGACAAAATTTATGAAATTGGACAAACCAAAAATCATTCATTCAAAATTTTGTTTCAATGGGTTCAGATGTTTCTCTTTTTAGAAATGTTGGTCATTTTGGTTGACTGGCAGATATGACTTTGTAATATGACCCCATAAATACCATTTCACCAAAGTTGAGTTAAAATATGCTAGGTAATTTCAGACAAAAATACTTTTATGTTCCTATATTAAATATAATAAAACTGTTTTTGCTGTGGCAGTCATCTTCGCTGGTGGTTTGGAATGCTAGAAACAATTTAGGGTGAACACTTTATAGTATATTATACCAAATTAAGGTTGAAATTTACTCAGTTTTTCAGACAAGAAGGTTATTAATGTCCTGTGTAAAATTTAGTTCTGTTGTGGCGGTAATTTTATTTTGCGGGCGAGATGCAAGTCCCAAGTTTGGTAGATGACCATTTTAGAACCAATTAATCAATGTTTGGCTGCAATTGGCTCAGTAGTTTCAGACAAGAAGATTTTTACAAGTATTTCTCATATTGAGTTCTATGTTAAAAATACGACAGTGGCAGTCACCTTGGATGGCCTGGGGGTAAAGTACAAAATAAAAAGAAACATGCCGTCAAAATTTAGTTATTTTTGGTTCAGTCATTTTCTACAAGATTTTTCTCAATCATATCTTTCTTTTTAGCTCACCTTGCCAAAGGCAATGTGAGCTTTTGCCATGGTGTGTCGTCCGTCGTCCGTTAACTTTTCACATT
>JARWCS010370495.1:0-10278 GCA_034783895.1 Geukensia demissa | reverse complement strand
ATTGAAAAAATCTTCTCCTTTGAAACTGCTTGGCCAAAAGAACTAATATTTAACAGGGACCATCTATATAAGGTCCTTTATAAAATTGCCTCATTTTGTCCCGATCTGTAAACAAAAATGGCCAACATGGGTAATTCTTTTTTCTGATTGGTTAATATAGAAAAAAAATCTTATCCTCTGAAACTACTTAGCCAAATGAAATTATATTTGACAGGAAGCATCTATGAGCAGTCCTTTATAAATATTTCCTCATTTCGTCCCATTCTGTCAACAAACATGCCTGCAACAGGCAGTACTTGGATCTGATTGGCTGATATAGAAAAATATTTTCCTCTGGAATGGCTTAGCCTAAATAACTGATATTTGATACAAAGCATCTGTGAGAGGTCCTTTACAAAATTTCTTCATTTTGTTCCAATCCATTAACAAACTTGGCCGCCACAGACAATTCTTGTTTCTAATTGGATGTTATAAAAAAAATTATCTTCTGAAACAGCTAGGCCAAATGAACTGATATTTGATGAGAAGCATCTTTATAAAGTTTTAGCTCCCCAGGCCAGAGGCCATTTTAGCTTTTATCATCACATGGCCTCCGTCGTCCATCCGTCTGTCTGTCGTCCTTAAACTTTTCACATTTTCATCAACTCCTCTGAAACCACTTGAACAAATGAAAAGAAATTTGATAGGGAGCTTCTATATAAGGTCCTGTATGAAGATTGCTCCTGATTAACTCATTTTAAAAAAAAAAGCTTCTTCTCTGAAACAGCAAGGCAAAATGGAACAAAACTAGACAGAAGGTATTATTCAGTTCTACCCAGGTGAGCGATACAGGCTCAGGTCCTCTGAGCCTCTAGTTTGATTTTAACTGATAATATTTCGCTATACGGTGTGTATACTTTTCGAACACAAACGGCTAAGCACTTGTACTAAATTCATAGTTATGTCCTACAATTTGGGTCCCGTTTAATGTGTACCCCAACAGCCGAAAAGGGGTCGTCTTTCCATATTATGGCAACGCTACATTAATTGGCAAGTTAATATAGCAGAAAGCTTGTAAGTGAAATCCAATCAATCCCAAATGTCCCTATTCATGTGAAGTACCACAAAACCTGCAATCGAAATTTTACCAGTAAGCAGAGTTTGTCGTCAATTTTTCTAGAAAAACCTCTTTAAGAATCACCGGAGAATCCTGCTTTAAATGACACTCAGGTCAATATCGCCGAAATTTGATTGGTCAACCTGTATCTTCTGCAAAAATAAAATTGATAAATATATATATATAATTTCAAATGAGATTTTCATTGAAAATGCAGTATAGCTTTTGGCTTGTATTACCAAATACAATTAAAAATGAAAAGAAATAAAAACCAATTTTGAATACGAACAAGTAAGAACATGATCAAGGCTTTTTTTAGCGATTCAATAAAAGATATCTTGCTAGTCCATAAAAAGGTCTTCGTTATGTCGAATTTACTCAGCAAATTATATTCTTTTCTTCCATTAGACTTATGACTGCTACACTACTTGTAAATTTCAACTCGAACTAAAATATAATTTGGTGATTTCATAGTAATTCTAGCACAAGATGGACAAGTTATTCAAACATAGTATACAGAAGTTTTGTTTCTTTGTCGGATGCAATTAAAGCAGCTAATCGGTTGAGGTAAAAACTACACAGGCATCAAATTTCAGTAATAAAAAACAGTTCAAGATCATGTTTGCATGCAGCTGCCTTCCTCATGTGGAATAAGGTTAACAAAATGATGATTCCTATGAATGAGTTTTCAAGCTCAGCAGAAGCATTACTGTCTTTGTCATTGTCTGATAATAACCTTCATCTTTAGCAAAATTTAGGCGTTTTGGATGATTCCGCTTACGACAATGTTTACGGTAATAATGAGGTTCCTTCCGATAAGTTGCGCAAGTTTTCATGTCATCCTATCTCCCGAAAACTCCACTTGGATCCCCATATGAATTTGCAAAAAGATAAATATAGCCTAGAACCTGAATGATTTTCTGGAAAGATTATATAAAAATAGGAGATGTCTTCCGACTTTAATTAAGAGTTAGTTTGTTCTTGCAAAGGCCAACATTTATGTAGCAAAGCGTGCTTCTCATTTGAGCAACATTTGGGTTGCACTGAACTTTGCCCATGTCAGGGCTCGGAGAATTTTAAAAACGAATTGACAAAGCAGGGAGTCGAGGAAAACGAAGAAGAAGATTCTGATGAATTTGAATGTAAACACTAAAAAGTTATGTTTAACTTCAGCTCCTCTTAAACATAAAAAAACACAAAGACCTACCAGACGGTCTCTGACCTTGACGTGAACAAGAGACTTCACTTCTGTCGTACTAATTATTACTGACTATCTAGTGACCTATACGTTGGTATTGGCGTTAATTGTTTCGCCTAAAGACTAAAATATCTTTGTTATTAATTATTAAATTTAGATGATTTAGGTAGTGTGTAATGTCAAGGTTGTCAAAGCAAATTAATATTCTTTTTTATATTCCTACATTTTTGAGGGATTTTCCGTATTTTGCTCGTTTACGTTAAATTAAGTCACTATTTGTTCTAATATTTGAATTATCTACAAACGGAAACACAATTTCTAAAAAAATTAATACAAAATTTATAATGTTTTCATTTGATTTTCTCTTTAATAAACAAATTTCGAAAGGAAGGAGACATTTATGAAAATGTGTCATATTGACCTTTGACCTACATTTTAAAAAAACGTGACCACTTACCACGCTTACGACCAGTGGAATTGGAAAGACCATTCCATGACCTTTCCTAGGATATAAAATATAGGTATATGTTATATGGGTGTATTAAATTCTTCAAAATGTGGCCCCGGTTGCTCGCCTATATTTGACATACGTTCTATTTCTATTTATTTATTGTCCACGTGCACGTATGGCCTAACACATATCTGTTTAGGTCTGTATAACCAATGTCACGTTCTTATTATGACCAGCCACAATATGTCTTTAAAAAAAAGGATTTTTGTGGTGTTTTGCAATTAATAGGGTTCATTACATTAAAGGAATAAGTCTGCAGTTAATGCTGCACAAATTGTACCCACAGGAATATTTTTGCAAGTGACGTTAAACCCCAAACAAACAAACAAGCAAACAAAATATAATTAACTGAATTTAGTATTCCCTTACAAGTCTTAAAATATGGGAGATGTGGTTTTCCATATCATGACCGAGACACCCACCAAATAACAAATAAGATTAAACAATATCATAAAAGAAGGTGTTAAAGCAAAATGTCAAACTGTTCGTGAAAATTACATAACATATATATATAACGCAGAACAAATAACTATGAATATGTAAACAGCGACATCCACTAAACTACAGGATCCTGTCTTGTAAATTCGATTCACACAAAAAGACGAACCATTTCCTACAAAGTTGCGGAGTAAACCAAAAACCGACTTTTCACTTCCTCTGTCTGAAGTTGTAATCCCATGAACTCTTCCCCTTTTCCTTGGAATGACAAATACTGGATTCGAAAATATTTGATTGAATTGATTTATTAAATGTTGTTAAACATCCGGTGGCAAATATTTCATGAATATTTAGGACGAGAGCATATTAATGAATGATGATGATGAACCCTGCTTTGGACTAGACCGACACTCTGAGCCGTATTTTTAACGTGCTAGCTCACGAAAGCAACAGTCCGCAGGAAGACATGCCACTTTAGCCAGACACATTATTCTGACTCTGGACTGACCAGTCTTTGCTCTTACTCTTCAATGCTGCGTGCTTAGCGGAGAAGAAGCAAATGCCAATTTTAATTTCTTTGGTTTGACCCGGCCGGGGATCGAACCCACGACCTTCTGCCCTCGAAGCGAGCACGCTAACCATTACACCACCTAGGCGGTCGATTCGAAAAATGTTAATGCGGCTGGTGTCTTAAACGATGAAGATGCAGGAACTGCTTACCCTTCTGAACTACCTGATTTCACCTACGGTGTTATATGTATGTGGCGGGGTGCAAATTGTCGAAATACCCCAACCTGTGGCAGTGGTATTTTTTGTAGAAACCTTTTCCAGCCGAGAAAAAAGCTCGATCAGTGTTACAGTAAATATAGGTTGATTTCTTTCTTCAAATGTCCACTCAATGAGTTTGTTTAATGAGGTTATAAGAAAGTGTAGCATAAAGGGTGCAAATTGGTAGTAGTATTAATAATTTCAGAAATAGAAAAGGGGGGAATATGGTGTAAATATTCAGGACACAAAAATCTCATATATACAAGTAAATTCCAATCAAAGGAACAGCGCTTTGATTGCTGTTCTTCATCTCAAAGTCACAGTGAGGCCTTCAAGACCCAGTAAAAACTCGCACCTCACAGTAAGTTCAAGACGGCCCCTAGCACCCGTTTGTGCGTTTTTTTTTAAAGTTTTTTAGAAAGCACGTAATTTATCTTGAACATCAAGAGAATTTGTCGCACTCAAAAATAGGTAACGAATTATTGCAGTATTTAATTATAATATAAATATACAAACTGAAGATCATACTCTATATCAGTTAGTAACTACGGAAATTGCTTAATCTAGAGGTGTGAAAAAGGCCTTCAAGAAGGACATGATACCGCTCGTGTGACGAACTCACGATCGCCTTAAACAAATAAAACCTCTTTACATAAAATTAAGAAACTCTTGCTCAATGTTATACAAAAAATTACAAAAAGCAAATAAAATACAAAAACCCGGCACTGTCCTCGACTCCTAACTTGTGACAGGCACATATAAATGTGATGGAATCATACATGTTTCGCTTATCAGTTCGTTTCAACTTGTAAAGGTTAAAGAAGAAGATGGAGTGAACATGGTGAACAGAGAAATACAATCATTATGTTCATTTAAACAGTTGTGTGATTCAATCTTTTTTTCCAGTTCTAACAAATGTTTTGGTCTACTGTTGTTCAAATTTATCCTATAGATTCGTTTCAGTTTTTATTATTTAATATTATTGGTTATCAATTTAACCTCATCAATATTTTGAAGATTCGACGCACTACTAGTGATATTTTCTATCTCAACATGTGAGGCCTTTCTTGCGCTAATGATAGCTTAAAAAAATCAATTAGAGCCATAAGCAGCTTCATTAAGCAAACTGGTGTCAGAGGAACGTGTAAATTATAAAGCTTTTTCATAACTTGCAATGATAAGAAATATATTTTATAAAAAAATAAACCTTTAAAAGCAGTACTTAAAAAAATAAACAGCGATAAACCTTTAAAAATTGTTAATGCCGGTTCGAAAAAAAATATTACGCCAAATCTTCTGTATTTAATTTGTATATACATTTTTTTAATTTATGCATAAATATTACAGGCAAAGGTCACTGTATTAATAGAAATAGCTAAATATTATTTTATAGAAATCAAGCTGAAAGGTACAACTCTGATGCCCATTCCCAAAGATACAATGCATATAATTCTGAACAAAATGACTGGAATTATTATGGACTACGGAAGCCACCACCCAGATTTTTGTAAGTAATTACCATTGCAGTACATATTATGTAAGAAAACTTCATTCGATATAGTATTTGTACGAATATTTATCTTAGTCTGCCACAAGCTATATATAATTATACAGTTTGATTAACGTTTTAAAATTCATAAAAAAAGATATATTGCAATGACGACAATAACCTTTTCAGCATAAATAACTAGTACTAAGATAGAAAAGATTGAAAATTTGAGCGAACAGTTTGAATTTGCGAAATATATAACCAACATAAGTTTTCTAGGCTTCGTTATTTTGTGTTTTTTTTACATACAGTCTGTTGATACTTTTTTGATATGTTTAGTATAAGTTCAGTCGCATGTGTTGTAGCTCAAGAGAACTAGGTTGTTATTTGTTGTGGGTTTTGAAGAGGCTGTTAGAAACAGTGAATACTTTTCCATGTCAATGCGTCTTGTTGTCTCTTATTAGTCGTTCCGTTTCTTCTTATTATTATAATTTTTTTTTGTGTACTATGAACTTTTCTCAAAGGGCTCTAGGGACTTAAACTTTTTATTTGTTGGTATGGTAGGTCATTATCCTTAGGTGTGTAATCAACCTTTTTTCTTGCAAACAAGGGGTCCACTTGGTACTGTTTAAGGGGCCCAAATAGGGGTTTCGTAAAAAAATTTTTTACATAAATGGGATTCTTGCAGTTCCTGGAAATGACTGAGGGTTGGTATTTTGTTTGGTACAAGAAGTCTACACGTGCTACAGTTCACATTAATTTTTGTTCCAACAAAAGGCCTAGTTGTATAATTGGAGGGGTTCAAAAAGGAAAATTTTCACAATTTGCTATATGAATTTTTTACAGTAATGATATTGATGCAGCACAGAGGAAAGTTAGAATCATCATATTGTATATGGTACAAGAGTCCTTCATGAGGTAGTGCATGCAACATTTTTTATTTTACACAGAGGCCCACATGTCACAATATGGGGGTTCATAAGGGTTAAACTATTGTCATTTTTTTGCTTCTCCTAATAAAACAGAACCTGATAGCAGATAGTACAACAAAATAACAACATTATATAATGTATTGTTCAAAATAGTTAATTATAACAAAAGGGCCCACTTGGTAAACTTTAAGGGCCCAAATGGGGACCTTTTCCTAGTATTTCAATAAATGGAAAACTGATGTTTTGTATACTATATGTCTAGATATAGGAGATGTATGACCATTGTTCATTTTTCCAAAAAGAGGCCCATGTGATATTATTGGGCCCAAAAAGGGGCGAAAATATTTATTGGGGAAAAATATAGTATCAGGTATAGATTCAATCTGGGGTTTTTGCGACTTTTGTATTAGTATCCTAACACAATGTTTTTAAGTTTTATTTGTTATTGTCTGCGTACTATGTATCGACTTCAAGAGGTAAATCTTTTGCAGTTTGCTTTGAAAATTGATTTTGTTTTTTGTCGTTTAGCATACCACTGTCCTAGGTTAGGAGAAGGTTTGTCTGCTCACAAACATGTTTTAACCCGCTACATATTTTGTGTGTATATCTCAGATATCCCAAACTTTTTGAGAATTTTTACAGCTTGTCGTATGGTGTGAATATGTCTCCTAGATGGCTTTAGGGCAACTAGTATATTTTTGTTATTTACACGTTTTGATTGTTGTCGTCTGTAAATATTATTACACATTCTTTTTTTTCTATATTGGCTAGGAATTAGATTTGAATTACCTGTATAAATTATTGTAAATTTTTTCCAATCTTTTGTAGGTTTTCCCCAATTTTCTTTCTTACAAAATAGGCTATATTGGATTAAAAAGATAGTAGTAGTTTCGGCTCTGAGCTTTTACAAATTAAATGTCAAGTATTTCTGATTAAACGGAAAAATTTATTAGTTACTTCATTATAAAGTAAAAGGTAATGGTCAAAGTTAATTCCGCTCTTAGCGTTACCAATGATATTCTCTTCATGACAAGGCATTTTACTCACTTTATTTGTTTTATGAACAGCAAATATGTCCATACAACTTTCACCAACGAAATATTTGACTTCCCCATTTGTTCAGTATATCCTTCAAATAAGGAGCATGTACTTTCATTTACGGTAAATTACTATACATGAGTAAATTACTTGCGATTTACCCATTTGGATTTATTAGTTCTTCGAATTAAACGTCTAACCCTCTTGTTCATTACTCCTTGATAAAATTCAATTCTGTAGTAGTTACAATTATGTTTTGTCATGTATTTTTTCAACATTGACGACAAGTATTTTTACATTTTTTTCCATCTTGGTAATAAATTTCGTCCGTTAAAACACATTATACTTTTTCTTGACATAAAAAGACAATAATGACATTCTTCAGCTAATCGTAAATTAGTAAGATATTCACATTTCATTTGTTCTCCTGTTTCAGCGCAATATAAACAGACAGGAAAATTATTACTAGCTCTTATTTTTCATGGAATAGGATATGGGACTCTAGATATGGACCTAGACTGTCATAACGAATCGAACACTGTTATTGTAGATTTAAACCATAGAAATTATCATTATTCGACTTAAGACGTTTTCGTTTAACTCTGTCTGCGACTTTTGTCATTTCTCTTGACCAACAACCTCCAACTGCAAGTCTTACTATTTAAATTCTGAATTATATTTTTTCATAGGCGTAATCTTCATACATGTAAGGCGCTCAGTTAATGCATGTGTAATTCTTATACAGGTCGATAAAATCAGCGAATTATTAAGATGGAGTTCATACTCTTTGTTATATTATATTTAAACCTCGATGAAAAAAGCATGATCGTGGGCGAAATATTAAGTAAAACCATTAACAACTAGGCGATCTAATCTTAGTCTTATTACTTTTGATACACCTAATATCTCATATCAACTTGTTAAAGCATCATCTTCACCCTGGGGTTGTTTGATAGTTTATATCCATATTCGATTATTGATGACCGATTGTTATTTCGATTTATCCTTTTTCTGTACCTTATGTCTTTTTGCATAATTGGATTTTGCTCGTTTTATGCTGTGACAAAAATAAGTTTTTTCTACATATCTCGCAGTAGAATCGGTATGAGCGGTAGTTATTCATTGATTCTTCATTTTTCTTGTAATATTTTTCTTACATTGTCTTCCTTAGTTTTTTTTTATTTTCGTACTACTTATCAACATTTATAATAATCTGTTAATCCTTCTACGGATGCTTATGACACTTCTTGTGCCGGATCCACTGGATCTAGGGGCTATAAGCCCAAGACCTGGGTGTATGTCGTACCCCTTTCTTTACCTTGTTTCATACCGATTTTTGTAACAGCTTGTAGCGGAGTAGAATCATTTTTCTTTAACTCTTTGATAAGTACAACCGACTTAACATTCATATCTATATTGATTTTTTTATTTTATTAAACGCTTTTGTTTTTGATGTATCTTGATACCCGCAGTCTTGGGTGATATTTTGTCTGATTCATATGATCACAACTTTTCTCCCAGTTTCTTTTTACTTGGGGTCGCCGATTATTTTATCGTCTCTTTTGCTATTTGCCTAGCAAGCAGCACTAAACAAATATCGAACACGTAGTTATTTAAGGTTTATGCTGATGATCGATATGCAGCAAAAAATCTTGGCAAACAATAAATGAATTTTATTATTATTTGCATGAAATAAGAAGAGATTTATAGAAAGAAGATACGCACTTGATACCGGATAAACTGACAGGACATAATATTCATATGATGGCTTAATTTTGTAGCTGCCCACATCTCCATTTAAAGGGTGTGGATTGCTTTATAGTAATGCTTTCCACAAAAATTACAAAAATACCCAATCCTAAGTTAAATGCTCGATTCCTAATAGAAAATTTATTTTGAGGATTCGTTTTAAACAGGATATATTGCACTTTAAATCTCTCGCATAGGTATTCTGCAGCGGAATAGTACGTGCTTCTACAGTGGACTAGTACGTGTATGGCATTAGATTTCACACATTTAACTGTTTTCAAGAAGCACACAGATGTAATGACCTCTTTAAACAAAATTAATTATTTTTGCCCCGGCAGTTTTTGCCACTTCCAATTTTTTTTCAATCCAATTGTTTTATACAGTCAACTATTAAAATTGCTATGTTTTAAATAGTGTAGAAAGGACAAGGGTCTTTAAGGCGCTTTTTTTTGGCCCAAGAATTTTGCTGCAAAATGAAATCTTATCTAATATCTAATATTCTACATAGTTTGTATTGCAAAACGCATATTACAAGCAAATACAACAGATTTTTAAATTTGATTTGGTGTACAATGGTCACTTGGAACATAAAAATTGCATTAAGTTTGAAAATACTCCGAAATTTCTTGATTTGACATGAAATTTGATACGCTTTTGTCGATTTTGATCGCACAAAAACATCACAACCAAACTTTTCACAATTAAAGATCTATCACGTACAAATGCAAAGTAAAAATATCTTTGTGATTTTTTGTGCGGACATGTCTATTTGAACAAAACGCCTCTAAAAAGTTGTTATTTTTATTGAAAATGTAATTACATTCTTGTTAAAGTAGTCAAATGTAACCTGTTGTTTATGGAAAGTCATGAAAGTAATAGGAGTTTAAGTTATGAATTATTAAAAGATGACTTTTAAAGAGCTTTTCACATCAAGTTATTGTTGTGTCATAAAATATATACTAGTCAAAAAAAGAAACGTTAAACTGATTTCATGTTGAATAATTTATCAGATAACACACTTATTTGATCAGAATTATTAAATATTACTAGACTTAACTT